>SNQJ01S0063030.1:20413-67863 GCA_010110895.2 Picea sitchensis | reverse complement strand
GAACCCAATAACCAACTCCAAATGATGCTCCAAAGACTGACACCTATCATGTGGATCCAAATAAGAAGATCCATCCACATAGTGGAAAAGGGTCGTAGCAGAATCTGGAAGGAATAATACCACTGTAGAATATGCAGAATGAAAGCTGGTAACTAACTCTTGATGTGGGACATTGATGTTCTCTACATAAGGTGGAGTAGAGTCATCAAATAATATATGGAAGTGGTTGTCATCCCAGAAATGACAACTATCCATATACCAATCATCACAATCGGCCTCAAAATCATACCAAGCATATATTTCTTGATTATATTCATCCATGAGGCCCTCCATAAGAAATATCTCCTGCATGTTATTCAATGAATCTTGAATACTACGAAAACTATCATTGAGACCATCTATGAGGCAGTCTGTGAGGCCATGTGCAAATGCATCAAATCTGTCATCCAATGTGTGAAACAATTGGGCTTTGAATGATTCAAGAATTTCTTTCAGGGTTTGAGAGGAAATAGCCATCTGAGCACCCTATGAACTCTTCATTCCTGCAGCCATCATGAAAAAAACTCAAAAAATAGACCCAATAAGTTTCGGCAGAAAATCGTGGCTTTTTCTGGAAAAACCCTAAAAAACTGTTGAAGTTAAAATGCTCATAACTTCACTTCCCGAACTCCGTTTCGGCTGACCTTTTTTTTTTTAAATTGGGTGAAATTGTGAGAGGAACTCAGATCTATAACTTTCTTGGGAAAATTCGGCCTCCAACTGCTACAAAAATAAATAAATAAAAATCACGCTGCCATCCGCCGAAAGAAACCCTGAAAATTTGTAGATTTTAAAACTTCAATATCTTGACTTCTCGGACTCCGTTTCTGACAAAAAAAAATTTCAAATTGGGTTTTTTTTTTAGAGGAACTCAGATATACAACCCTTTTCTACAAATTTTGCACAAAAATATACTGAAAACTTCTAGAATTTCGCGGCCCTCTTTTTTCTTCTCCGAAAAAAAAAAAATCTGCAAAAATAAAAATATTTGCCCACAATGTCTGCCGAAGGAAAGTGATCTGATACCACTTGTTAAGTACCTGAATATATATTCAAATATAATCACCAGAAATATTGAATACACAATAGATCCACAAAACAAGATAGAAGAAATCACACATTATTATTACCAAACCCTTGAGGTAGGGCAACACCATACAATGGATCCTATTATGGAAGGGATCCTCTCCTGTTCACTTGCCTCTTCGAGGGGGCATCCTCCTAATGAGTTTCAGCTCCAAATACAATAATTCTCTTCATGTCTCATTACATTGCTTGAACCCCTTTATATAGTGCTACCATCACCTAATAACATTCTAGAGGAGGAATCTTCTAGAAGTAGAACCTTCTAAGAAGTCCTCTTACATTTATTATATCTAATTACCCATTTATTTTATCTAACTACCATAGTGGGCCTTATTTAATAATATAGTGGACCTAGTCCACTTTACATTGAATGACCTCCATTATTATCACTATGGGCCCTCTGGGCCCCCTCACTACCTCTCTAGCTACCTTACATATTGCCACTCTAAAACTTTTAACCAATTTGTTGTTAACTATCCTACATATGATAAAGATTTGTATGCATTATTTCAAAGAGTAAATAAATGGAAGCACTACTTGTTAGGGAAGGAAACGATAATACATATAGATCATCAAACCTTATAATATCTCTAAAAAAATACCAAATTGCAACAATATCGACATTATAGATGGATGGGTTTCCTACAACAATTTCATTTGGTAATTAAGTATAAAAAGGGTACGAATAACAAGGTAGTTGATATGATTCCTAGACCTCCTATTGTTGCTTCTGTTATTTTGAAGAATGCTTCTTTATCTCATGATATCTATGTGGAACAATATGATATTGATGAATATTTTAAAGGAGTATATGAGAATCTAACACATGGTGCACACATATAAAAATATTGTGTGCAAGGAAATCTACTCTACCATCCTGGAAAGATATGTATTCCTACAAGTGAATGAGTCCATGTAATACGAGAGGCTCACACTTCTCTTGTGTCTGGGAATTTTGGGGTAGGAAAATCTATGGCTCATCTACATAGGTTTTGTTACCGACCTCAGATGAAAGAAATCGTAACTAAATATGTAAATGGGTGTGTGAGGTGTTCTACTTGTAATCCCACTAATAGAAAATTGGGGCTATACTCACCACTTCATGTTCCATACCATCCATGGGAAAGTATCTCCATGGATTTTGTAGGGGGTTTACCAATGTCGAAAAGGGGTCATGACTATTTGTATATTGTAGTGGATAGGTTCAACAAGATGTGTTTCTTAATGCCATGTAAAAATCATATCACTGCTGAGAATATTGCTAATCTCTTATTTCAGTATGTTTGGGTTCACTTTGGGTTACCCACATCCATTATCTTGGATTAAGATACTCGATTCCTTGGGTATTTTTGGACAAGTTTGTGGAGAATGATAGACATCAAGTTGAAGAGGAGCACTTCTTTCCATCCAAAGACTGACATAAAGACAAAGGTTTTTAACTGAACATTGGTACTTTTTCTTTGAGGCTACTACAACAAGCATCCCAAGTTATGGGATGAATAGATACCCTATGTACAACATGCTTACAACCGAGCCTTACATTCCTCTACTTAGTGTTCACATTTTGAAACATGTTTTGGGTATTTACCTAAGGTTCCTTTGGACTTGATGTATGGGAGAGATGTTGATTCATATGAAGAAATAAATGAAGATAGAGCCTGCAATTTCATCCAGAGGATCCAACAGGTACATCAAGCAGTCAAGGAAAAGCTGGAGAAAATTCAAGCATAGTATAAAGCTCTGCATGATAAACACAAGGTTGATCATTAGTTCTAGGTTGTAGACCAAGTATGGCTTCACATCAACAAGGAAGTATTGAAGGGTGAAGCAAAGAATCTCGAGCCCACCCGTTATGGACCCTTTACTGTTTTGGAGAAAAGTGGTACCAATGATTTTCATCTAGATATTCCACCATATATGCATATTTACTCAGTTGTAAATTTGGATAACTTGAAACATTTTGAGACTCCCATGATCATGGATCAGGATGAGGAAGCTTCAATACCTTTAGTTGATGCATTTTCTCCTGAGTAATTGGATGAGTTAAATGAATATATCATCCTGGACATAAGGACAAGAACTTCACGAATGGGTTATGTTGATTATATTCAAGTAGGCTTAACGAGAACACATCCAAGCAAGGCAAAGTGGATTGAGAAGGACAAGGCGAGAGAACTCTTCCCTCACTTATCTGTTGATTGATGAAATATTTTGGTGGTCCAAAAAGATCTCAGTGGGAAGGCGTGACCCAAAAAGGATCGATAGAACACTAAGGACAACTTTGAATTCACAGAAGCAACTCAAGAAGCTCATAATGGCCTTAGCAGACAAAGAAAGGGAAAAAATTAAAATTCCTCAAAACAGAGTGAAATTTTCATCATCACAAAGAGCGCATCGCAATATTTCCAATGGTGTAAACTTCCCATCAAACGGAGTTATGAATCAAAAGATATTTGTGTTCAAATTTTTGGTCAAGCTAGCCCAATCAATAGGGATGAGTCATCATCTGTACCTATGATGTCAACATCAGTATGGATGATGTCAGAATCCATACAGTATACATGGAACATGCAGAGGGAGACACGTGTCATGCTGACATTACCATAGTGATGTGGAAGCACCAAAGTATGCCATGTGTCACCCATTTTTGGCATTTTCTGGTCAACATGTGGACCAATAAGGAAGTGCCACGTCGAAGTCCATAAAGCCATGTGGTGGACCATATGGGACATAGCAGGATGGCATGGAAGGATGACGTGGCTGGTGATGTGGCAGGGTGTCTGTGAAAGTGGGTGGTCTGGGCCAATGGTTGGTTTCCACGTGGCCCAATCATAGGCTACCACCTAGAAGTGGTAAAACGCACAATGAGGGTCTGAAACATAATTTTCAAAAAAAAAGGCTCACCAAATCTGGTGGAGGTCCCACTAAATATGGTGGCCAAAATTATGATTTCGACAAATCTAGAAAACCACTCCAAACTTGGAGGTGGTTCCAAACCAAATATATATTGTTATAACTATAATCCCCAAAAGGGAGGCCCACAGGCTCGACCTCGGGACCTCCCCCTGTCCAAAATCCTTACATAGTATCCGCCAACCATTGGGCAAACAAAATTCGTTGGTTAGTCTGCCCAAAATTTAATTTAAATGTTGGGTTTTCCCACAGATGGGAAGAGGGTGCTCGATGGTATGGTCAGGCATGTTTTTTGAGACAAAGTACAATGAATTAATTATAGGTTCCAGGCATGGAAACCGAGACGAGATTTCGCATGGACATGGGAGTGTCTGAGTCATATTGAGGCATGGAGACAATCATTTTTGGGTAATTCGATGCCATGAATTCAATGGTGTTGTCTATTTTTGGATCTGAGCAAATATTTTGCAGCTTGATTCCATAATGAGGTATACTTATGTATTTTTCCAAATTATTTTGCTGAGTTAATAAAAAGGCTTACCCATTTGAGAGCAGGACCTAGAGAGGTAGTCCACCAGGGACGAACTCTGTTATCAATTTTTTGTTTTCATATTTGATGCTTATGTCTCTTCATTATTGAGATTTTCCTTCTTTATGGTGCACTTGAATTTATGCTCATTTAATACAATTATTTATAGGTCACTTTGATGAAAAGATCTCGACTCACTGATATCGGTCCATGAGCTAAGATTACCTTGGATATTATTACAGGATGGACCTACAACCTATATAACCTTCCATATTTGACACTAATTCTCACTATTGTGTCTTGGATATCTCCCTCTGAATATATGAGTACTTTCCTTCTCTGAAAAGTAACTACGAAACCAATGTGCCCCAAAACTGAAAATGAGAGCAAGTTGTTCTTCAGTTCTTGTGCATAAAGAACATATTGGGCCTCCAATGAAAATATTGACTCAAGTTAACATGATAGTCCCCTTCCATTTCATTTCATACTTGTCATCATTACCAAGATCCACATGGGTCCTTGAGTCCTCCATTAGACTATTGAATAGATCTTGGGCTTCTAGGTCTAGTTGATTTTATTAAAATAAAATCCAGGGCTCCCTTCCTGTGATAATGGTTTTCCTAAGGATTACACATCAAAAAATAATCAATCCCTACAAACCTTAATATCAGTACTTCCATCTTATTGGTTACTATCTCCCTTGATACCCCTTTGCTTCTTTCCTTGAACCCTACCCTACACACTTCGATGAAATTCCTTCTCCACCCAATTCAATGAGATCTCCTATCTCACTTTGTATATTTATTTTTCCACTGAGAAATAGTCAATACATAGAAATGGGCACTTCTTCTACTGCTATACGATCTTTTACCTACAACTAGTTTACTACTTCCTTTCCATCTTCTCTTCTACTCTGGACTAAATATATCTCTAGGTGAAATTTCTTCTTCATCCTGTGGTAATATATTCGTGAGAAAAATTCCTTTTTTTCTCTATCTATGAGTCACTCACTCCAATAGATCAGTCATCCTCTGTTCTCAGAATGAATTCCTTCTTCACCCATCTAAAATCTCCTTGTGTCATTGTCCTTCTTGGCTCAAGTACTTGATAAAAATTCCATCTTTGCTCTTAAGTAGATGATGATACATGAGAAAAATTCCTTATGTACTCCTATGTACTCTCATGTAGATTGTATATCTAGATGGAAATCATTCTCCACCTATATGAGATATCCTTGTTGGTATCCTATCCTCCTACCATTTCTCAACAAGCCACCCAACATACTTTTTTTTCTACTTGGACTTTGCTTCCTGTTGCTCGGAATTGTCGATCTTCCCTAGTTGTTGAAACTACCCCTATATTGATCGTTGTTGAATAATACATGTCATTCAACACTACAAATCACATATATACATTACTGACCCTTCTAAAAAACGTGTTTGTACACATTTCTCCCCTCTACAAACTGTGTATACTTTCGTACACCTGCAAAACAACTTGTTCTACCCAATACGAATATTTCCATGAAAATTAGTCCATTTATTTCTTCCTGCTAGTTTATAGATATTCTATGGTCCAAGTAGATCTTGTTGGCCATCCACCTTTTCCACTGAATCAACATTTCAAGTGTATGGTTTTGATAAACCATGATATTCACCATTTTGACGGGGAATGGAATGTAATGTCATCTTCATTTGTTAATTACAGACATCATGTAATGATTTCCTAATGGCCTTATATACATTCTTACAACCTGGAGTTAATGCATCATATTCCATTAGAACTCTGTAGCTAAGCACGCTTGAGCTAGAGTAGTACTAGGGTGGGTGACCGCCTAGGAAGTCCTAGTGTTTTGCATGTCTATGGAATTTTATAAACTTAGACTAATTTATCCCACATACATCATCGGAATTTTTCCCCTCTCACTCTCTCATATATAATTGAGGTGAAGTAGGCCCTTTAAGCATGAAATGGAGTGTTATGCAAAGCTTGTTATGAATGAAGTGTAGCCAACATCTCTTTCTTTTCAGAGATAAACTACCCCATTCTACCAGTTTGTGTTCCATAGTGTTTTTCTGTCTTATTCATTAATAGAAGTTGGGTTTCACTGTATTTTTGTGTTCTTTTCCATATTTTTATTTTTCTCTCATTTCATTCTCAGGATAATATGGATCAGTGGTATAAGAGCAGTATGATCATTTTCATTTCTCAAATCAGGTCCTTAATGAGGACAGAGTATATAGATTTGGGTTTCGAGCTAGTTTCTCTTGACAACAACCTCTCTCGGTAGCCCAAGAAACATCATATGGAAGAAGAAAAGATACATGATAGAGTGGGATATCCTTTCAATATGTTTCTTGAGGAATTTTTCATGCAATAGAGGAATGAGATGATGAACAACTTCACTCGGATCCTTCGAAGACTATCATTGGTGGTGGTTGAGTCATCTTTGACAAGCAACCATTTCAGAGGTGTGACACTCTTCAAGGTACAATTCAATTTTGATGTCCCATTATTTGAAGGATAGATAGATGCAGATGCTCTAGAAAAATTGTTGAATCTGCTAGAAGGTAATTATTTCATCTAGAATTTCTCCGATGGTGAAAAAATCACCTTCGTGCTCCTTAAATCTCTTCCCCATGTCAAATCTTGGTGGGAAGGTTACTGGAAGAGGTACATCGTGGATGAATCTACACCATTAAGGAGAGAACCCACCTAGAAAACCTTTGTAGATTCCATGAAGGAGGAGTTATACCCTATCATAAACTATGATGGCCAGTACATGAGATTGACTACTTTGAATCAGAAAAGAGATAAGTTGGTGCTAGAGTACACTAGCATCTTTCATACCTTACGCTCAAAGATGGGTATCAAAGACTTCAAGAAACACCTAGTTTTGAAGTATAGTATTGGTTTGCATAGGTACATCCAAACATAGATGGATTTCTTGGACATCTCCTCACAGAGAGCTTCTTATCTATATGTAGTCAAAATTGAGCATAAATTCAAGCAACAAAGTAAACGAGATTTTGGGTTTGAAAATACACCACACCATAATCATGGAAAAGGAAAAAATAACTCATAGAATGAAGGACATAGAAAGGAAGGTTAAAATCAAGAGAGAAATTCCAAGATGCAGGAAAAAAAGGGTAACGGTAATTCTAAGAAAGACACCAAAAAGTGGTGTGAGTTCAAAAAAAGCCCCCGGCCTAACACCGATGAATGTTGCTTGAAATAGTAATTGATGTTTGAGCTCAAATAAAATTAATCAAAAATCGAATTAGACTTTGATTCAAAGCACATTAAAGGGAATCATATAATTTATGCAGAACCCATTTCTATCATTATTGCCACAACAATATAACCAGAATAATCATAGGATCTTGAGGAGGGGTAGTGCCTCTTCCAATCAGAGATGTGGGTAAAGGGGACCCCACTGCATTTCATTGTTGACAGTGGGAGTCAGAAGAACTTGATCTTAGCCAAGGTTTTCAAGAGATTAAAGTTTCCAAGGATGCCACACCCCCAACCATACACATTTAGATGGTTGAGTCGAGGATGAGACATTTGTGTCATCCAATAATGCTACTTTTCCTATGGCATCAATCCCTTCAAGGATGAGGTAGTGTGTGATGTTTCCCCACTTGAGGTATGTGATGTTCTTTTTAGAAAACCATATATGTGGAAACATCACACTATCTATGAGTATCAGTTGCATGGTGTCATTGTTACTCTAGGAGGTCAGATCTACATGGTACCAGAGGTAGATCCAACTACTGTGACTTAATTGATCTCATAATTTTTTTTTGTAATGTAATCTCTCATACCAAAAAAATTTCCCTCTTCATGATCCAATCAAATGATGAAAAAAAGGTCACTGCAACCACTACAGCCTCAACCCAAGATGTCTCTATACAAAAGAAGCAAGTCAACAAGATTGTAGAGGAACACAAAGAGAATGAGAGTTTTCCATATGTTAAACATAGATCTATTTTCCACGAACCTTTTAGGTGGGCTTAGGGTTCCAACCATTATCCCTCAATATTTATATATCTCTTATTTCTACTTCTTCACTAACAGAATCCTCCCACACTCATACCAAGGTAGATCATGCATGTAGATTTGTTGAATGGATCCAACACCTCCAACAGGTTCATGACATCCTTCCACAGGAAAATTGCAAGTAGGATATCTACTTCAACATTGAAAGTGGCTCACCATGGTTCAAATTCAACAGAGGTTTCCCAATCTCCCGAGGGAGCCTAATGCAATGGGGACCATTTCTTCCTAAGGGGGGAGGAATGATCTAGGTGTATCTTAGTGGCCATCCACTTTTTCCACTAAACCAAAATTTCAAGTGTATGGTTTTGATAAACCATAATATTCACCCTTTTGATGGGGAATATGTCAGTGTTTCATGGAAACTTGCATAGGAAACCTAGCTAAAGCATACATAAACAATGCTTATCAAGAAAAGGAAGAGAGATACACAATGAAGAATGATAATCAATGTATATTATGATCTAATCAATGAGTGAGTGATATCCACTCATATAGGAAATGACATCCTATAATTAGGAATGCATGCATAATAGTGATGGTCTAAGATTAGAAATTCTAAAATAGAACTAGTCAGTTAACTCCCACTGAACTAGTGTTACTCTCATTGAACTAGTGTGCCGAAAATATAAATTTATCCAACAGAATAGAATGTGATGCCATATTCATTTATTAATTACAAACACCATGTAATGATTTTCTAATGGTCTTATGTACATGCTTACAACATATCATTAATGCATCATATTCCATTAGAACTCAGTAGTTAAGCACGCTTGGGCTAGAGTAGTACTGGGATGGGTGACCGCCTGAGAATTCCTAGTGTTTTACATACCTATGGAATTTTATAAACTTAAACTAATTTATCCCACATAAATCATGGAATTGTTCTCTTCTCACTCTCTCATATATAATTGAGGTGAAGGAAGACCTTTAAGCATGCAATGGAGTGTGATGTAAATCTTGTTACAAATAAAGCATAGCCAACATCTCTTTATTTTCAGAGATAAGCTACTCTATTTAGCCAGTTTGTGTTCCACAATGTTTTTCTATATTATTCATTTATAGAAGTTGGGTTTCACTGTATTTTTGTGTTCTCTTCTATATTTTTTTTTGTCTCATTTCATTCTCATCATAATCCAAATAATGCTAAGATCTCTTGTGGATATATGCTTAGTCCTTCAAATACTCGCCTCGATACTACTGAACCCATATATATGAACTTGATCTCTTTCCTGGCCACTCAGATCTCATCGATTTATCATTGTGCACTTGGTTTCCTCCTAGAGAAACATTTCTTTGATACCGTGTTGAATTTTCCTGAAATTAACCCTTGGTATGCTCTAATTCCATGTTGAGTTTTCTTGAAGTCGACCCTTAGTATTCTATGATACCATGTTTAAATTTCTCATACTCAACACCCAACAATTAGCTCAAAACTAAATCAATTTATCTACTAAAAGAAAAATTAAGTAATCAAATAAATATGCAACGTAAGCATAAATAAGGAAACCAAATCAAGCACACATTAACACCATTATTTTGAGGTATAAACCTCGGGGAAAACCCCAGAGGGAAAACCAATTCTAAGAATTATTTTATTATGCTAAAATCAGGGCTCCCATAACATGGATAATGGTCGACTGAGAGAAATACAACTACAGACTTACCTGGCAAGGTATGGCCTTTGTATGACCAATTCTAACATGATTTTCGAGACATACGTGATTCACCTTGTTGTGAATCTTCTATATACACAAGTTTCGTCACTGTGAGCCATGTATCTATACGAAAAACTTGTACGACAAGTTTCATACGATCTGACACTCTCCTGTGAATTCCTTATACTCAAACCCACTTGCGTAAGCCTCTATTCTCTCCTCTCCTTGACATGATCTCTATATTGAATATCTTCTCCTTACCTATCCAAGATATCCTTGAATCAATGTCCTTCTTGATCGAATCTCCAAAGTGTCAAGTCTTCTTAAGTTTGTCAAGTATAATGCTTGGTCCTCTTGAATGATCATCCTTCGTGATCCAAGAACTCGAGCAGAGGTCCTTATCTACTAATGAGTGTGACCTCAGATAAAACACACTGGTAAAATGATCCAAGTGGAAATTGGTGGCCACCCACCTATTCCACTAGCTCAAAGCACAATTTTCCATTTTGGCAGTTTTTCTACATTTCTTTGGGT
Organism: Picea sitchensis; assembly: GCA_010110895.2. Classification (NCBI taxonomy): domain Eukaryota; kingdom Viridiplantae; phylum Streptophyta; class Pinopsida; order Pinales; family Pinaceae; genus Picea; species Picea sitchensis. Next base: position 57,042 of record SNQJ01S0063030.1, on the reverse strand, counting down.
CCTGAACTTCCAGGGCCATTTTGTGGCCTTAACAACGTTTTTTGGGCACATTAGCACCTAGATGGTAGCTAGAGGCACGTTTTGGAATGATCGGAATGTGTACTCCTCTACTCGAGATTTCCGACGAGGTATCGATCATCCCAAACAAATATCGTATGAAAACGTTACGCCCTCAGAAATTTGACGTGTCAACTATCCCCTTCAGGGCCCACAAACCATTTGGTGTTTCATCTACTGGGGTTATGGTTTTGGATGTTTAGGGTTTTCCCAATTTTTATTTATGTTTAAAAGGACTTTGGATCCTCATTTTAATTAGCTTCTTTCTAATTATCGTAAGTGACACATCTCATCTCAGAGATAAGCTACCACTATTCTAGCTAGCTTGTGTGATTTTTCAATTTACAGTCTTTTGTATTTTTAGACACTCATTAATAGAATTAGAGTTTCACTATATTACTGTGTTCTATGCCATATCTCTATGTATTTCCTTATCATATATACTTTATATTTCTTCCTTCATATTGTTCTCAAAATAATCTGGATCAGTGGTATCAAAGAAATCTTCTCCTTATCGTTCTTAGTGCATGTCCCTAATGAGGTTAGGGTATAGAGAGTTAGGTCTCGAGCGTGTTTCTTTTGAACAACACTTCTCTTCCATGCCCGAGAAATCTACCAAGGAAGAATAAAAGAGGAATGATGGGGCATGATATCCTTTCAAACTGTTTCTCGAGGAATCCCTCACACAACAGAGGAACACGATGATGGATAATTTATCCCATATCCTTTGGTGGTTGTCGACAACAACGAAAGAACCTTCAAGGAACAGTCACTTCAGAGGTGTGATGCCCTTTAAGGGACAAGTTAATTTTTATATTCCTTGATTTGAAGGGTATATAAATGTTAATTCTTTGGAAAAATGGTTAAGTATGTTAAAGGGTTATTTCTTTGTCCAAAAATTTTCCAATAGTGAAAACATCACCTTCATGCTCCTTAAGGCCCTTCCCCATGTCAAATATTGGTGGGAGACTTACTTTGAGAAACATGCCAAGGAAGATTATTCAATTTTTGTGCTAGGAACCACTTGGCTGACTTTTTTTTATTCCCTCAAGGAACAATATTAACCTATTGGAAATTATGATGACTATACACGAGATGGACCACACTGTGCCAAGAGAGGGGCCAAACAGTTCTAGAGTTCACAAATGCCTTCTATGCCTTGTGCACCAAGATGGGTATCAAATACTTTGAGAAACATATGGTCCTAAAATACCCTGGGGATCTACAAAAGTACATACAAACCAAAATGGAGTTTCTAGACATCTCATCATTGAGATCCACTTATCATTATGCTATCAAAATCAAGAAGACATTTAAGTAGCGAAACAAATAAGAGTTTAATTCTATAAATCTGTAACAACCAAAGTATGGTAGTGGTGTCCCTAACTCCTAGGACAAAGGATAGAGCAAGGATGTCCATCCCTAGTATAACCATCCCAAGACACCAACAAACAAGGGTAATGGGAGGCCAAAGAAGGACACTGGAAAGGACTGTGAGTTCCACAAAATCCCTTGGAAAAATAATGATGAATGTCACTCCAAATTGTCATTGTTGGATGAGACAAAATTTCCAGGTTCATATGCTGACTTAGATTTTGATTCAGAACAAGAAAATGGAAAGAAGATCAATGACGTAGAACCCATTGTCACCATTGATTCCACAAAAGTCCAACTAGAGGAACCGGATGATCGTGAAGAAGGGGAGTGCCTCTTCCACTCACAAATGCGGGTGAAGGGGACCCTAATCCATTTCATTGTTGGTAGCGGTATCCAAAAGAACCAGATCTCAGCATAGGTTTTCAAGATTTTGAACCTAACAATCATGTCGCATCCTTAGCCATGAAACATCGGTTGTCTCAACCAGGGACGAGACATTAGAATCAATCAACAATGTCGCCTACAATACGACATCATACCCTTCAAATATGAGGTATTGTGTGATGTTTCCGACATTGAAGTTTGTGAGTTTTTTTAGGAAAACCATATATGTGGAATCATCATGATGTTTATGAATCAAGACCCCATAGTGTCAATATTTCTTTGGGAGATCAACTCTATAGGGTACCGAAGGTAGTCCCAAATGATACGGTCTGTTTGATCTCCACAAATCAGTGCATAAAGGTGATCTCTCAGACCATGGGGTTTTTTCACTTTATGGTTCAATTGGAAGGTGAATACAAGGTCACTGCAACCATCAAAAATGTCACGATCAACATCGAGTACTACACAAGTTTCAGGTAGGAGATAAGGTGTGGTTTCACTTGTAGAAAGAGTGCCTCACAAGACCCCATCAGAAGATACTCCCACTTTGATACAAGCCTTACACCATAACCAAGGAAGTGGGCGTGAATGATTTTGATTAAGTATTCCTCCTTTCTTTGGCTTGCACCTGGTATTTAGTGTGGAACTTCTTTGACCATATTTTCAACCTCTCCTAAACACTTCATATGTGAATGAACAATTGGCCCCTACAAAACTCAACCTTTACCGCATCAAACCAGTGAAATTTGATCGGATCATGGACACTAAAACAAAGTAGACCCTCCAATATACCATCCAAATCTATCAAGTTATCAAAGTAGGGTAGTTTCTTCATCAAGGAAAGTGGCTCACCAAGACTTAGACTTAATAGAATTTTCCCCATATGATGGAGGAACTTGACGCAATGTGATGCAACACCCCTACCTCAACATTTTCTGCATGACCTCCCGGTCTAAGGATCATTCCCAATMTCCCCTTTAGAGTCGAAATGACTCTTTGATTCCCAGTTGGAATCTCCACACTTGTAACCAAAGGTCCTTCTTTGGAGTTACGCATGTGCGAACAAGCACTAAGCATCAACTCTTTCCATGTGACRAACTGATGTGACCACAATCCTTTGCCCCGAAAAGGTATTTTGGGTTTTTCAATTTTGCGACCCCTAATATGAGTCCCTCTGGCTCCTTCAATCCCTGAAACCCCTAAAAGAGATAACAGATCTTTGAATCCTCCCTTGACTTCACTTGATGTGAAATTCAACTGCGATCTGGGCCCAATGTTTCGTCACGTCAGGATTTCGCGTATCGACGAATTGCAATGGGATAACTCCCTTCACCCAATAGACAAAATCATGATAACTCCTTGCCACAATTAACAGTTATGATCTTCCACAAATATGATGGTCCTGATTCTATCGGGACTTCACGAATTAAGAGTTCAAAACTCTCGACTCCGATTCACCACTTCCTCCATGCCCCGAACTCCGAAATGACGAAATTCAAGCATGAGATCAACGACTCTCATTGATCTGGATCCAATGACCACTACTCCTGAGATTATGAGTGTTGAAAGAAACTCATCCTTAACCCTTCTAATGATCTACTATATCCAACAGTCCACGAAACTTCGATTATTCTCCCTCTGAGAATTTCAACTGTCCGTTCAGACCTGTTAAAGACTCTTCCCCAAATACTTAACGTATTATTGTTTTGAACTTAACTTCTGTGAGGTGGTTTCAAATCTCCTCCTTCATTTAACTTCTCTCAATTCTCTATCCTTCCCGATCTTCCTCTATGCTACAAATCAAGTATTTCTAAAGCCTCTTTGCGTACACTACTTGTGGAATTCACAATAACCTGTGGTTATCTGAAGCTTCCAATTCTATGCACTTCCTTGCTACAACAAACCTTCAACCACTTTCCTTGGTTGGTAAGTCTAAGACTTCAACCAGCCTGTGAACTCCTTTCACGACTCTGTGTTATACCTGCACTTGGGTTGGTATGACAATAATGGTATCTCTCCTAAGATTTTCTGAGATGGAACCCAGAACCTGTCAACGCACTCCTTGCAGACCTTCACTACACTCATTGTAGGAATTCAAAGGAAGAGAAACAATTGAAACCATACTTCCTCTCTCACAGACTTCATATATTCAACACGAATTCAAGAGCATACATACACACAACATTCAAGTCTATTTTTTGTGATTGAATAGTCGTGATCAGAATCTAGACCAGCGGTAAAAATTTAGCCCAAAAATCAAAGTGTTCGGAATCGCCTCAAAATGAATAGGTGCATAGCCCTCATTGTCATGAACCTAATGCACTTCAAATAGGCTCAAACGAAGATCGGATGAGTGAGATATTGCAATCTGTTTGATTTGCCAAACAGGTAAAAAAAACATTGTTGACTGTACAATCCATACAGATGATGTGGCAGCGACCATACAACCGACATGGCATGACCATATAGCCGACGTGGCATGATCGTATGCTGATGTGGCAAGTTTTGATTTGAAATATGTGAACGAATCAATTTTGGACACGTGGCATGTTGATGGAAAATCAGGAGATGCCATGTGGCCCAGGAATGGGCTACCACGTGGCACCATGGTTATGGTAAGTTAAAATTTGATGGAGTCCATGGGGATCGAACCCCAGACCTCCCCTACAATGCAAAGTCTTGGCTAAGGCTGGGCTGCCAATGCGCCCATGATTTATTTCTTACCATACAATGGAGAATATATCTTTTAAAATTAACATAAGTGTAAGTTTGAGGTGCGTCTGGGTTGGGGCTTAACCCCAACCCATGTTCCTATGCTCCTCCCATGTGACCACTCCATGGAGGAACGTGCACATGCATTTTCAAATGGTTAGCCCAACCCCATTTTCCTGAAACTTGGTGCATCCACGCTCTTTCCACTTGTCATGCTCTCATTAACTCTTGCAACGAGCCTCTGACTTTGCGCTGGGACATGGCCATATGGCCCCCATGCGCCCAACACCTCCAACTTTGGGGACCCTAATTCCATTAACGATGTAACAATTTGTCATGTTTTGTGGACATGCACATGTGTTCTGGGTTTAGGCACGGGAAATGCCCAGAAGCTAGGTTACACACACAGGAGGTGTGAAATGGCGAACCAGAGACAACAAGCTTGAAGGAGGAAAATGGTAGGAGGCTTATCTTCTTCATTTTTTGGCCAAATGAGGTGCTGAAAAAGCCCAGCTAGGGGTTTTTGGATGTTCTGAATCCATTGGCATAGTTTTTAAATACATTTCAAGACTTCTTTTGTAGGTTTTTCTACCTTGAAGTTTCAGGAGTTTTAGGGAGTTTAGGGCCACCATTCAAGGAGGCCATGCTCATATGATCCCAAGACTATTTTCTATGACTAAATAGTCATTTTTGACTAATTGTTATGCTTTGAACACATTGGGGGAGGTTTTAGATCCATTTGAGGACTTTTACAAGTGTTTTTTCCACAAGGAAGCTCAGGGAAGCTCAATGCCACATGTAGAAGAGGTCATGCCCGGATGAGCCATGGTCCGTTTTCAGAAATCCAATAGTCATTTTGGGGGTTTTTATGTATTCTGAACCCAATGGTACAGTCAGTAAATCCATTGGAATTGAGCAACATCTTGTAAAAGAATCTTTGAAAAACTAATCCCAGAGAGCCTAGTCCATTGAAGGAGGCTCAAGGAGATGTAGCCTAGTTGGGGGTGAACTCCTTTATTATGTTGTTATTGTTGTGAGTGTTTGTTGGTTATATTTTGTTGCATGTTGTTATATTTTGTTGTTGTATTCTTTAAACAACACATTTAACCTTTTAAATCCCTCACACATAAACACATAAAAGAATCCTAAACTTGAAAGATAAAACCTCTTGCACAAATTTGACATAGAACAAGGTCCTGAAGTTTATTTTAATGGAGTAGAGGGTGGTTGCATAGAAAAACAAGTCAGCCCCCTATTTTCAGATCAGGTTGTATCAGAGCATAGTTTTTCTCATGTGATTTCCATTGATAGCTAGAGTTTTAGCTGTTGGTATTATTGTGCAAGTTTTGTGTTGAAGTTTGATATCTTGCAAAGATGGAGGAAGCTTCAAACAATAAAAGTTATCATACATATTCATTAGCCAAGTTATTTGACAAAGATATGTTGAATGAATTTGTAACCATGAGAAATATGGTGCAAGAGATGTGGGAAGATAGAAAGGAGAGCATTGTCCTTCAAGAGCAGTTGATGGCCATGAAGGAGGAGAAGCACAAGCTTCTTGAAAAGTTGCATGAGATGGAGACTCAACTCCATGGGGAAAAGGAAACCATTACCAAGTACATGCATGAACATGAGGTGTGTAATGTTGGTTTTTCTTCAAATTCCTCTCAACATGAATGCTTTGGTGTTTTTGAAAGCCACATTGGAGAAATAGGGTCCAAGTTATTGTTAAAAATGGGCTATGAAGGTAGAGGGTTAGGCAAGCATGAAAAAGGCATTGTTGAGACTATCATTATTGAGGAGAGGCCCAAGTATTTTGGTCTTGGATATGAACAAAAAGATGGAGCAAATTTCAAAGTTTAGGAGACAAGGGAAACATTTCCAAGAACAACTTTTGTTGCAAGTTCAATCCCTCAAGCATGCAACATTTGTGTTCAAGATGAATGTAAATGTATGAAACAAGAAAGTTGTGACAGCCATGAAGACAAGAACATATTTGTTGGTCTTCAAAAGAGATCTAGTAGCTCTTCAAATTCACCTCCTCAAGAAGGCGATAAAGGTGAATGTTCAAGGTATATTTCTGCCTATAACTCGGTTTCTTTTGATTATGTTAACCATGGTAAATTTGCATGTAAAAATGAAATAAAAAGTCCATGTACATATTGGGGTTTGTATAACCATCATGTTTCAAGATGTTGGAAAAGATTGACCACATTTAGAAAACTTTCCAATCAAAGGCAACTTGAAAAGAGGATGCAAAGATTTGCACTCACTGACCAATGTTGGGCATTGCATCCAACCACTCAGCCACAACACGAGAAGCAGATGGATAAAGAGTCTGGAAAGAATGGAAGAGAAGATTCCATCATTGATGTGAGTCAAGATGATTCACAAGAAGACGGTTTTCAACATAAAAATTCACCATTGAATTGGCTTGGTAAGAAATGGTTAGATTTCTTGAGCAAGTAAGGCTTTCATTTCTTTGTTTGTATATGCAATTTTCAGCCTTATGTATCTATTTCTGTTGAAAGTTTGACAAGTTGCAATAGTTTATCACAACTTGTATGATGCAAGTTTGCGTATGAATGCAATTCTTTGAAGGCATTCTTGTTGTTGCACAACCTCGCCAGGAGGATGTAAGAGAGGGGTATGATACTCACTTGTTGTAGACATATATCTTTTTCATTTCATCTCTTATGTACACACATGTTTTGGGTTTATGTACTTATGTTTGTACTTGAAGGAGAGTTGGAGAGCTTTGCACATGCATGTGATTTTGTATGTGTAAACAATGAACTTGGTGATAGTTCATTACGAGTGACTCATGATTGTAACATGATTGTGTATCATGAATGTCGACTTGTCATTGGGAATGTTGATATGTTTGAAATGAGTCTCGACTTGTGTCGATGTTTTCTTGACGACTATGTTGTGTCGTTCATGTTTTTCAACTTATGTTTTAGTCGATGGTGTTTGTCGGCTTGTAAGTCGATTTTGAGTACACCAAGATGCAGGAAAACGCCATGTACTTTTATGAAGTACAAAGATGGGACCATTTTCTTGAAGAGAAAAAATACTTTGTTGGCATCATTTTCAGTCTTGTATCAAGTTTGTTTTCAAGATTGATGGTTTTTCTTGGTTTGTGACAAGATGTCGTAGGAAAACTTTTTGCATCCATTGTAGAGCGAAATGTGTTGATGCCAAAGAGTTCACAAGAGGGACTTGATTCTCAATGGGAAGGCTATCAGTCTTCCAAACACAAGGAGAATAGTGGGTCAACAACAACAAGAGGACAGTAGTTGAGGGACATAGCCAATTGTAGTGCAAGGCATGTCAAGGTATCCAGGTGATTGTCAAAAAGACTTTTCAAGTAGAATCAATTGATAGAACTTGGAAGAAGAAGAGTATTGAAGCTCAGGCACATAATCATCAGCTTTTGTGGGTCCAAAATCCTTTTAGTGGGAAGGCATGATCAAAATCTGGACCAAGGGTCAAAATTTAGCCCAAAAATCAAAGTGTTCAGAATCACCTCAAAACAAATGGGTGAGTAGGCCTCATTGTCACGAACCCAATGCACTTTGAACGAGATAAAATGGACATCAGATGAGTGATATATGATGATCTGTTTGATTTGCCAAACATGCAAAAAACAAATTGTTGACTGTACAATCCATACAATTGACGTGGCAGGGGAGATACAACCGATGTGGCATGACCATACAGCTGACATGGCATGATCGTATGCTAATGTGGCAAGTTTTGATTTGATAGATGTGAATGAATCAGTTTTGGACACATGGCATGTTGATGGCAAATCAGCAGGTGCCATGTGGCCCAAGCATGGGCTGCCATGTGGCACCATGGTTATGGTAAGTTAAAATTTGATGGAGTCCATGGGGATCAAACCTCGTACCTCCTCCATAGTGTAAATTCTTGGCTAAGGCTGGGCTGCCAATGTGCCCATGTGTTATTTCTTACCATATAATGGAGCACATTTCTTTTAAAATTAGCATAAGTGTAAGTTTGGGGCGCGTCTGGGCTAGGGCTTAACCCCAGTCCCTGTTCCTATGCGACTCCCATGTGACCACTCCACGGAGGAACGTGCACATGCATTTTCAAATGGTTATCCCAACCCCATTCGCCTGACACTTGGTGCATCCACACTCTTTCCACTTGTCACACTCTCATTAACTCTTGCAACGAGCCCCTAACTTTGCACTAGGACGTGGCCATATGGCCCCCATGCACCCAACACCTTCGACTTTGGGGGCCCTAATTCTGTTAATGGTGTGACAATTTGGCGCATTTTGTAGACATGTGCATGTGTGCTAGGTTTAGGCACGGGAAATTCCTAGAAGCTAGGTTACACACACAGGAGGTGCGAAATGGCAAACTAGAGACAACAAGCTTGAAGGAGGAAAATGGCAGGAGGACAATCTTCTTCATTTTTTGGCCAAATGAGGTGTTGAAAAATCCCAGCTAGGGGTTTTTGGATGTTCTAAATCCATTGAAATAGTTTTCAAAGCCATTTGGAGATGTATTTTGTAGGTTTTTCTACCTTGAAGTTTCAGGAGCTCTAGGGAGCTTAGGGCCACCATTGAAGGAGGCCATGCTCAGATGAGCCCAAGACTATTTTCTATGACTGAATAGTTAATTTTTACTAATTGTTATGATCTGAACACATTGCGATAGGTTTCATATCCATTTGAGGACTTTTACAGGTGTTTTTACCACAAGGAAGCTCAGGGAAGCTCAAGGCCACATGTAGAAGAGGTCATGCCCAGATGAGCCATGGTCCATTTTCAGAGATCCAATAGTCATTTTTGGGATTTTTATGTATTCTGAACCCAATGGTATAGACAATAAATACATTGGAGTTGAGAAGCATCTTGTAAAATAATCTTTGACAAACTAATCCTAGAGAGCCTAGTCCATTGAAGGAGGCTCAAGGAGATGTAGCCCAGTTGGGGGTGAACTCCTTTATCATGTTGTTCTTGTTGTGAGTGTTTGTTGGTTATATTTTTTTGCATGTTATATTTTTTTGTTGTGTTCTTTAAACAACACATTTAACCTTTTAAATCCCTCACACATAAACATATAAAAGAAGCCTACACTTGACACATAAAACCTCTTGCACAACTTTGAAATAGAGCAAGGTCCTAAAGTTTATTTTAATGGAGTAGAGGGTGCTTGCATAGAAAAACAAGTCAGCCCCCTATTTTCAGATCATTCACTGCACTCCTTGCAAAAATTCTTAGGAAGAGAAAAAATTGAAACTCATACTTCCTCTCACACAGAATTCATGTATTCAACATGAATTCAAGAGAATACATACACACAACATTGAAACAAGTGCATAATAGAGAATAGAAACACACTATAAACATATTATTCAATAGATTCAAATAGCAACCATGAAAACACCATGAAATGGAATCAAAGTATTCTTGTATTAATTCTAGTGCTCCTATACATGAATTCAATAGCAACTGCTATCTCCTTATACAACGTTCTACAATTTCTATTCCTCTACTCTTCTATCCTCTTTCTCTACATCTTACAATTACAACCTCTACTTTTTTCAATACATGCGAGGGAGATTTTTAGAGTTTTCCCTCCTACCTTACAAGCTATCTAATCATAATTAAAAGCTACCTACTTTAATTTCATTACAATTAAATGCCTCTACATCCAAAAGATGAGAGAAATGATGAAGATCTGTTTATAATCTTTCATTCATAAATGAAAATACATACTTCTAGCTATAAAATTAAATGTTCTATCATTCAAATTAAAAACATTCTCAAAATGTGCACTGGTGCATTTCCAACTGTCCTCCGCTCTTGTGATATCTTTGATGGCTTGCTTACGATTCTCTTGCATCATACTCCCTTGGCTGAAAAATTCATGAACTCATGTTCATGAGCTCCTGCACCGTTTGTCCATGTTTCTGAATTTCTGCTTCGCTTTCCCAACTAGTATCCTCAATTGGGTGTCCTTTCCACTTTATCAAATACTCAAAATATTTCTTCCTTCGGGTTTTCTTTCTAACCCTCTGATTAATTATCTTTTCCATCTGTGGATTTTCAGCTATAGGTAGTTATTTGACCTACTGAAATTCCTTCTGATCCCCTGATCCTTGTATTTAATTTTCTCTATAAGGGTACATATCTACTATGTTGAATATGGATGATATTCCAACTCCATCTAGAAATTCTATCTCATAAGAATTGGCCTCAAATTTCCTCAAGATTTTACATGGCCCTATCTTTTTCATTTTCATCTTATTATATGTTCCCCGTAGGAATCTTTCCTTCCTCGGGTGCGCTAAGACTAAATATCCCACTTCAAACTGAAGTTCTCTTCTGTGTTGATCTCCTTTGCACTTATATTCCTGATTGGAATTATTTAACCACTCTCTAATTTTACTCTGGAGCTCTTCCATCTCTACTGCAAAATCTTCTGCTACAACACTTCTAAATTGACTCTGCTCTAAGTCTCTCAACTCAGATACTCCTCTCGGGTGCATTCCATACATTATCTAAAATGGGCTTTGTCTTGTGCTTCTATTAGGTGAGTCTTTATACACAAATTCTACTTGCGGCAGAATCTGATCCCACTGACTGTGATGTTCAACTACTAAAATCCTCAATAAGTCCCCTAAGCTTTAGTTTACTACCTCAGTTTGTTCGTCCGTCTGAGGGTGATATGTTGAGCTAAAACAGAAATTTGTCCCCAGCTTCTTCCATAGTGTCCTCTAGAAATGACCAACAAACTTGGTATCCCAGTCTGAAACAATACTCTTAGGTAAGCCATGAAGTCAAACAACTTATTTGAAAAATAGGTTCGCAATGTGTGTGGCATCACTAGTTTTTTGACATGGAATGAAATGTGCCATTTTTTAAAATCGATCGAATACCACAAATATGGAGTCACAACCCCTTTGTGTCCTTGGCAGTCCTAACAAAAAATTCATGCTTATTGCATCCCACGGCCTTTATGGTACTGGAAATGGTTGATATAATCCCGTATTTTGTCTTCTTCCCTTTGTGTGCTGAAAACTCCTACATTTGTTGAAAAACTTCTTGAGATCGGTCCTCATCCCTAGCCAATAATATAAACTGTTCAGTTGTGCGAAATTTTTTTCATGGCCGAAATGTCCAGCCAATCCTCCACTATTCCTTTCCTTCAAAAGATTCTCTCTCATAGAAATCTTCAAAATACACAACTGATTTACTTTGAATAACAGTCCATCCTGAACCATATACTCAATCCATTGGCTTTTGTCTCTTAGAACATGATTCTCGCATGCTTCATAAGCATCTTTAAAATCCAAATAATCTCTGTATATATCCATAAGGCTATCAAAACCTAAGGTCTTCACACGAAACTCCTGCAGAATCAAACATTTCCTTCTCAATGCATCAATAGCCTTGTTACCAGTTCCATAAATGTTCTTTATAACAAAAGTAAATTTCTACATAAATTCAACCCATTTCTCATGTTTCTGGTTCAATTTTTCCTGTTTGGTTATGAATTGTAAAGCGTGATTATTGCTATACAAAACAAACTCCTTCAAAACCAAATAATGTCCCCTTTTCTTCAGTGCTTGTATGATTTAATAAAATTATTTATCATACGTAGAATAAATTTTCTTTGCATTGTTCATCTTCTCACTGAAGTATGCAATTGGCATGTTGTCTTGACTTAATACTGCTCCAATCACAAGTCTAGTTGTGTCACATCTCACTTGAAATGTTTTACTAAAATCTGGCAGAACCAGAACTGGTTCTTTAGTAATCTTCTCTTTCAACAACTTGAAACTTTTCTCTTCTTCCTCTGTCTAGTGAAAAGATTTATGTCTTTTCTTGACGGTGTCCATCATTGGTGCAGAAAGTCCACTAAAATTTCTGATGAACTTCTTGTAAAAACTAGCTAATCCATGGAAGCTTCTAACTTCAAAGATATTCTTTGGCGAAGAACATTCTTTGATCGCTTTTACTTTCTCGGGATCCATCTTTAACTCATTCGAAGAGATTACAAACCCCAAATAAATGAGTTATTTCTTCATGAAAGATGACTTCTTCAAATTTATCAGCAACTTCTCTTGTTGCAACCTCCTCATCACTAGATTTAAGTGTCTCAAGTGGTCTTCCTTAGTCTTACTGAAGATCAGTATATCATCAAGATATACAATTACAAACATACCAATGAAATCCTTCAAGTCTTCGTTCATCAACCTCATAAAGGTACTCGATGCATTCATCAAACCAAATGGCATGACAAGCCATTCATACAACCCTTCATTCGTCTTGAATGATGTCTTCCATTCATCACCTTCTCTCATTCTAATATGATGATATCTTCTTTTCAAATAAGTTTTTGAGAAAAAAAAATCTCCACTTAAGCAGTCCATCAAGTCATCCATCCTCGGTAAAGGAAAACTATACCTGATGGTGAGTTTGTTTATCGCCCTTGAGTTTGTACACATCCTCCATCCACCATCCTTCTTTAGACTTAACATTGTTGGTACAGCGTATGGACTCAAGATTTCTCGAACCAATCCTTTGTCCATCAAATCCTGGACTTGCTTCTTGACCTCTTCATTCTCCTGCGGCGTCAACTTGTACACTGCCTTGTTTGGTAAACTTGCTCTTGGTATAAGGTCAATGTGATGGCTTATAATCCTGATGGGAAGCAATGAACAAGGTAAATCATCCACCACTATATCAACGAAATTCTCCAGTAGTTCTTCAATTTCCTTTAATAGATCATCTATCAAAGTACTGGTCAAAATGACTCTAGGTTTTCTCACCACAACAAAATGAATATCTTCATCTTTCTTGACTTCATCAAGAAGATTCTTCCCACTCATGAGAAGTATAATATTTCTAGTTTCTTCCTTCACCTTCTTGTCTTCAGTTGGAAGCAACATATGCATTCTACAATTCTTCTCTAAGGTGTACGTGTTCTTTCTCCCATCGTGAACAACATTTCTGTCATATTTCCACGGTCTACCCAACAAAAGATGACAAACATCCATGGGAATAATATCACATAAGATTTCATCCCTATAACCTCCTATTTTAAATTCATCTAAGCATTATTTAGTGACTTTTACCTGATGCCCCTTTTGCAACCACAAGACTTTATATGGGCTCGGATGTGCAATTGTCCCCAATTCCATCTTCTCCACCATTTATGTGGATACTAGGTTATCTGTGCTTCCACTATCCACTATTACCTTGCATACCCTATCCTTGGTCTTGCAAGAAGTTCTAAACAAACTATTTCTTTGGATTGGATTCTCCGCCTCTTTCTCTGGCTTCAAGAGAATTTTCCTCATCATTAAGGATCTTCCACCTTTTGCATCTTTTGCCTCAACATTTTGCCTTTGCACTTATGAAAGGTGATCTTTGCCTCCTCCATCTCTCTTTCTATCAGGACATTCAAAAGATTTATACCCAATATTTCCATAGATAAAGAACTTTATCTCACCTCCTCTGCCTCTTCCTCTTCCTCTGCCTCACGGAAAAGTATTGTTGTCAGTATATTGTCTTCCATGTGAACTTCCTCCTCTTTCAGGGTGAGTATGAGGTTTCTTTTCTTCCTCCTTAGGCCTTTGTACTCTGTCTTTGGAAACTGCTTTGCCTCTTCTCTGAATTATACCTCTGCCCCTTTGACCTTGTTTTTGAGCCAATTTTTCTTCTTCCCTCAGAGCATTTTGATAAGCATATTCTACATTCCTGATTGTTACCATGCTCATCTCATATTGAATTTCATACCTCAATACATTCATGTATCTGGCAAATTTTTCATCATCACTCTCGTGACAACCTGCTCTAATATTGAGTTGGTAAAATTCCTCAATGTATTCCTTAACTTTCATTCCCTTCTGTCTCAAATTCTGCATTCTCTGAAACAGATTAATTTTATAGTCCCTAGGTATGGATTTTTCTTTCATCTTGGTGACCATCTTATCCCATCTTTTGATTTTCTAGTTTCCTTTGCAATGCCTGTCAGCCTCCAGTTCATCCCACCATAGTGTTGCATGCCCTTTAAGTCTAGTAACAACATGTTTGACTTTCTTATATTCCTTGAAATCCTCATAGTTGAAGTATTTATCCAGATCTTTAAACCAATCTAGAATCTCTTCAACGTCTAAGTTTCCTTCATACATCGGAATGCCCATTTTTTTTCTCTAGCCCCTATTCTTGCAATAGCTCTGAATAGATGTTCATTTTCACTTTCGGCTTCGCTGACATCTCCAGTATCAATATCTCGTCTTTGTGATGTCTCCATAGAATCTAATCGAGCACAAAGTTCTCTCATTTCCCTTTCCACAATTGGATCAGGCATTGGTTTATCTTGCTGTCTTCTAGGCGACATTGTTCAAATTTGTTCCATGCAGAACTTAATAAAAACTTTCCTTCGGTCTCCCTCGCTTACAGAAAACAATGATTGTAAGCTTTGATAACACCCCTGATGCAACACCCCTACCTCATCAGTTTCTGCATGACCTCCTGGTCTAAGGATCATTCCCAATCTCCCCTTTAGAGTCAAAATAACTCTCTGATTCCCAATTGGAATCTCCACACTTGTAACCATAGGTCCTTCTTTGGAGTTACACCTATGCGAAAAAGAACTAAGTGTCAAATATTACCATGTGATGAACTGATGTGACCACAATCCTTTGCCATGAAAAGGTATTTCCGATTTTCTGATTTTGCGGCCCCTAATATGATTCCCTCTGGCTCCTTCAATCCCCGAAACTCCAAAAAGGGATAACGTATCTTTGAATCCTTCCTTGACTTCACTTGATGTGACCTTCAACCACGATCTAGGCCCAATTTTTCGGCACCTTAGGATTTTTCATATCGACGAATTGCAATGCCACACCTCCCTTCACCCGATAACCAAAATCAAGATAACTACTTTCCACAATAAATGGTTCTGAGCTTTCGCAAATCTAACAGTCCTGATTCTATTGGGACTTCGTGAATCGGGAGTTCAAAACTCTTGACTCCGAGTCACCACTTCCTCCTCGCCCCGAACTCTAAAACGATGAAATTCGAGCACAAGATCAACGACTCTCGTTGATCTGGATCCAAGGACCACTACTACTCCTGAGCTTATGAGTGCTGAAAGACACTCAACCTTAACCCTTCTGTTGATCTACTAGATCCAATGGTCCATGGAACTTCAATAATTCTCCCTCTAAGAATTTCAACCGTCCATTCAGACTTATTAAAGACTCCTTCCCAAATACTTAATGTCTTCTCCTTCTGAACTTAACATCTGCGAGGTGGTTTCAAACCTCATCCTTCCTTTAACTTCTCTCAATTATATATCCTTCCTGAGCTTCCTCTATGCTACAATTCAAGGATTTATGAAGCTTCTTTGCGTGCACTCCTTGCGGCATTCACAATAAACTCTGGTTATCGGAAGCTTCCAATTCTATGCACTTCCTTGCAACAACAACCCTTCAACCACTTTCCTTGGTTGGTAAGTCTAAGACTTCAACCAGCATGCACACTCCTTGCACGGATCATTGCTATACCTACATTTTTATTGGTATGAGAACACTGGTATCTCTCTTGATATTTTCTGAGATGGAACCCAGAGCTCGTCAATGCACTCCTTGTGGACCTTCACTGCACTCCTTGCAGGAATTATCATGAAGAGAAACAATTGAAACTCATACTTCCTCTCTCACAGACTTCATATATTCAACATGAATTCAAGAGCATACATACACACAACATTGAAACAAGTGCATAACAGAGAATAGAAACAAACTATAAACATGCTATTCAATAGATGCAAACAATAACCATGACAACACCATGAAATGGAATCAAAGTATTCTTTTATTAATTCCAGTGCTCCTGTACATGGATTCAATAGAAACCGTTATCTGCTTATACAACCTTCTACAATTTATGTTCCTCTACTCTTCTATCCTCTTTCTCTACAACTTACAATTACAACTTCTATTTTTTTCAATTCATGCAAGGGAGATTTTTAGAGTTTTCCCTCCTACCTTACAAGCTATCTAATCGGAATTAAAAGCTACCTACTTTACATTCATTACAATTAAATGCCTCTACATTCGAAAGATGAGACCAGTGCTCAAGATCTGCTTACAATCTTTCAACCATAAATGAAAATACATCCTTCTAGATATAACATTAAATGTTCTATCATTCGAATTCAAAACATTCTCAAAATGTGCATTGGTGCATTTCCAACTGTCCTCTGCTCTTGCACTCACTTTGTTGGCTTTCTTACGATGCTCCTGCATCACAATGGAGACCATTGATTCCTAATGGGGGAGGAATTGTTCAGGTGGACATTGGTGGCCACTCACCTATTCCACTGGCTCAAAGTACAATTTTCCATTTTGGTAGATTTTTTACATTTTTTTAGGTCCTGAACTTCCAAGGCCATTTTGAGGCCTTAAACAATGTTTTTTGGGCACAAAAACGCCTTGATAATACAAAAAGGCATGGTCTGGGGCAAAGGTAATGTTTACTACTCATGCATACATTTTCGACGAGGTATAGAGCACCCCAAACAGATATTGTGTGCAAAAGGTATGACCTCGAAAAGTTGACATATCAACTAGCCCCATCGGGGCCCACAAACCTTTTGGTGTTTCATTTCCCAAGGTTAGGGTTTTGGATGTTTAGGGTTTTCCCAATTATACTTTATGTTAAAAATTATTTTGGAGCCTCATTGTAGTCAAATTCTTTTGAATGATCATAGATGACACATCTATTCTCAGAGATAAGCTATCACCATTCTAGCTAGCTTATGTGTTTTTTCATTTTACAATCTTTTTTATTTTCATAGAGTCATTAATAGAATCTATTTTTCACTATATTATTGTTTTCTTTTCCATATCTTTATTTATTTCCTTGTTATATCTATGTTATAATTCTACCTTGATATCGTTCTCAAAATAATATGGATCATAAAGGTCCTCCTTTGCTATCTTTGTGAATTGTGTCTTCCTCCTTCTCCTAGGATTGCTTTTATAATCACAAGTTATAATATATTTCTAAGCTCTAAAGTTCTATGGTTGAGATTAATTCTCACACTCACTTGAGATTTAAATTACATGTTGCATGCTAAATGCTTTTAGCATGTTTCTTAAATAACTCAATTAACTAATTACATAATTAATTAATAAAAAAAATTACTTTAATAACTCCTTTAATTAAATTAAATTCAAGAGTTTAAGGATTTGGAAGATCTCCACACGTCTAGACACGAACCTGCATGGAAATACCTGTCTGATGCTACCACTAACATCAAGATGTATCTTAAAGAATATTTATAAAGTATTCTTGGCTGTATTCTTCTTGATTTGTTTTTAATATTTTGATACTCACTTATACTTTTTTTCCTCATGGTCTGTAAATGTGTCGGATGGTGACTAGTTGGATTAACTCAACATGTGATTATTGGGCTGCAAATATTTCTTATTTATTTCTTGCAAAGTGGGTTTTGATGGTTCTTGAAATTTCTGCAGTAACTTCAAAATAGGAAGTTGTACCCTTGGAATATAAAACTAGAAGGATTTTAATTTTTTTGGATACTATATTCATGCTTTGTGATCGAGTGGAAACAAGGCATCATCCTTGTTGAAACTTTTAAAAGCATGAAACAATTTTTTGCATGTCACATTTTGGTGACCATGCCCATATTGGAGATTTTAGACCTTGACATTTTCTAGTTAAACATTTAGATTGAATATTACTTTATGTGTGTTTCTTAATTTTTGTTTTCTACATGTTTTCTATGTAGTTTTCTTCATAAAATAACATATTTGATTTTACTTATTCTTACACGAAAATTCAAAAACGATATTGAATACTTCCTAGATACAAATCTCTTGGTATTTTTATAATTCATGCCATGTTTGAAATCTTTCTCAATGTCATATTTCACACAATTGTTAAGTGTTTCATGGTTAACAATGTATATATCAATGAGAAATGTATTTTTTTATTATTTTGAACAATTTCTATACCAATGTCAATGTTGCCCCATTTTTCCTTTGGTCGGCTTAAGAATCAATATTTAACAACATTTATTCTTGATTTATCAATACCATAAAATACAACCCAAGTGGATGAGTCACCATTTAAATGATCTTCACTATCAATAAATGGGATGTAAAGTGTTAAGTAAATTAATTAACTTAATTGTTGATTATTAAATCATCAATCCAAGGGTGTCATCTTAGAGGTGCCAAAAATATATGTGTAGGGACTCGGACTAGAAGGACTATCTAATCTATGAAAATAACATTCATAATTCAATGAAATGAAACTATTATCCTAGAAAATCACAAGAAACTTGTTCATTGGGCAACAAAATAAGAAAGTGTCCTATTAGCGCAGGCTACAGTTGTTCACTAAAGCAATTCCCTATGTGCCATGTAATCTCGTTCCCACCTTCAAGTGAAACTATTCTTGTGCATGCAAAAACAAATTGGGCATGTAAAAGAAAATTAATCTATTCACACTTTGATCAAATGAAACTATTATATTGCAAATAAAGTTGTGTATTGGGTGGAAAAACAAGAGTTTTCTTGATGGCCAAAGGCTTATAGTTCTTCACTTAGGCTTGACACCTAAGTGTTAAAAAACAATTTTGCTCCTATCTTCAATGACACTATGTCTAACTATTAAAACCAGGAAAGAGTAAAGGAACGACAAGAATGGGATTGATCCAAATACACAATGTGCAAAAAAAAATGAATACTTCAAGTCATTTGCAACTACAAATTCACATTAATGTAACTAAACATTGAAAACATGCAACTCATGATCTGAAAATGAATATATTGGCCATATATATATGTGTGTGTGTGTGTGTGTGTGTGTGTGTGTATTATGTATGTATGTATATACCAAGGTATAGTTATTTAGAGTACACAATCCAATCATGAATCAATATCATATTGAAGCAGGGAAATATAATTACCATTGTTTAAATTATAATTAGGGTTGATGCTAAAATGAAAATGTCACAGAGGTACTTGCTCTCACAAGACAAATTAAATGGATGATGCACGCAATATAGTTTGAGACCTTGACTTATACTGTAAAAGATACAGAGAAACGAGAATCAACTTGTTGGCCCTACCAACCGATCCCACATTTCTTAAAATACTACAGAACTAACATCCAAATCGTGACACCAAATAGATCCATAATATCAACACATATTTTTTATATTAGTGGAAAGAGAGAGTGTCTCAACAATCACAAAATATCATAGTTTGTATCAAAAGATTACAATATGTCCCTATTCCATTAATTGAACACATATTTATACCTAGGAGGGTGTGAACATGTCACAACCAATCCCCTGGTCTTCAAGATTAGATCAGGTTGAGTTTGATTTTTGAAAATCGACCACAATAGCAAAAATGACAAACCCATATTTGAAAATTGAACATATATCCTAGCAAATCACAAGAAGCTTATTCATTGGGTAGAAAAACAAGAAAGTGATTTGTTAGCGCATGCTACAATTGTTCACTAAAGCAATTCCCTGTGTGTCATGTAATCTCATTTCCACCTTCAGATGAAATTATTCTTGTGACTGCAAAATCAAATAGGGCATGTAAAATAAAATTAATCTATTCACACTTTGATCAAATGAAACTATTATATTTAAAATAAAGTTGTGTATTGGGTAGAAAAACAAGAGTTAGTTTGTTGGCCAAAGGCTTATAGTTCTTCACTTAGGCTTGACACCAAAGTGTTAAAAATGATTTTTTCTCCTACATTCAATGACACTATGTCTAACTATTAAAACTAGGAAAGAGTAAAGGAAAGAAAAGAATGGGATTGATCGAAATACACAATGTGCAAAAAATATTTGAATACTTTAACTCATTTGCAACTACATATTCACATTAATGTAACTAAACATAGAAAACATGCAACTCATGATCTGGAAACAAATATATTGGCAGTATATATATATATATATATATATATATCACAAGGTACAATTATTTAGAGTACACAATACAATCATGAATCAATATCGTATTGAAGCAACAAAAGATAACTACCATTGTTTAAATTATAATTAGGGTTGATGCTAAAATGAAAAGATCACATAGGTACTTTCTCTCACAAGACAAATTAAATAAATGATGCACACAATATAGTTTGATACCTTGACCTATACTATAAAAGATAGAGAAAAAAGAATCAACTAGTGGGCCCTACCAATCAATCCCATGTTTCTTAAAATACTACAAAACTAACATCAAAATCGTGACACCAAATAGATCCATAATATCAACACATAGTTTTTATATTAGTGGAAAGAGAGAGTGTCTCAACAATCACAAAATATCAGAGTTTGTATCAAAATATTACAATATGTCCCTATTCCATTAATTGAACACATATTTATACCTAGGAGGGTGTGAACATGTGATAACCAATCCCCTGTTCTTCAGGATCTGATCAGGTTGAGTTTGATTTTTGAAAATCAACCACAACAACAAAAATGACAAAGACAAATTTGAAAATTGAACATATATCCCAAACCATTATGAAATTTGTAAATCAACTCATGTGGCACCCAATTTGGGACCTTTTAGACAAAACTCATGTTTTAGTTTCTTGAGATTCATCTTTGTTCGCCTGTAAATCACATCAAGAATTAATTGTATGGAACTATTGCTAATTTTGGGCTGAACTATGACCAAGAACTGGAGACTCACACATGAAACCTAGATACAATCTGATAAGCTTGGAAGAATGTTGATGTTGCTAGGATAAAAACCCATATTCTTGATTTCTTTCTAGAACCCATGTTGTATGACGAAAACATAAGTGATTTACTGATCCTTATGCATGTCATAGGATCTCAACCTAGGAAAAACCCTCATTAGTAATAATAAACTATTAATTTTCCTAATCTACCCAAAACAATGGAAAATTCATTGAATTAACAACATAATTATGTTGGAAGCTCTAATGAAATTTCCATTGAAGAACATGGTAAAAGGATCAAATGAAGAGGTGAAACGAAAGGGTCAAGCAATCAAAAGGGGTTAACTGGTGGTGAAAATAGCATCAAATTGTAGACCCAACATCTCCCCCACACCTGATTCCTTCCATGTCCTCTAGCAAGTGAAATGTATAACTGTTGTTCTGTAAAAGGATGTCAAAAACTGCCACATTGAAAATAGTGACACCAATTCTATTGTCTTTAGTGACTTCTTTGCCCATTTCTTAGATTGCTTGTTAGATGATTTCCCAACCAAAGAAGGTTGGTGTTTTATCCCAGATCTCTTTTCAACCTTCCCTAGATGAATATTCTTAACCTGAAAATTATTTTTAAGATGACCTTGCATCCTCCATCATAATGAATGATTCCAAAGCCTCTTGCTGCAACATCAATGCATAAAACAAGAGCACATTTTTTCTTCATAATAACCAAAAAAAGTTTGTTTTCACTCTGCTTGTGCCATATTTCAATGTAGAGAAAACAATTTTCACTTATTAAAGCTTCCCTTTTCTTCATCTGCCTCCATCTAGAATTAAATTATAGACTATAGCCTATAATGGATTCTTCATCCATGCTAGCTTCTAAAACCTTGAAATTTGTAATCCCTAACATGGAAACAACAAACATGTATTCTTCAAATGTAGACAAAATAGAAATGATTCTACATTAGGATTACCAAATTCCAAACACCTGCAAAAGACCTTAATAGCACATCCATGGATTCTATCACAAAATTAAAGACAACTTGTTACAGATTTTTGACTAGTGTACTTATCTAGAATTAACACATATTGTGATGAGTATACATATATGTTCCAGGTTCAAAATGGTTAAAAATTCAAATCAGTATTTCCAAAGAAATATCTAATAAACATTCTTCAATTTTAGATTCCTAAACAATAGCCTACTCATACTTTTATGCTTTAACGAAACATTACTCATTTGGTTATGGAAGATCTCCTTCATTTGTGTAGGGATGCACCATGATTTGAAGGTCATAATTGAAAAACAATCCTCTTGTAGAAGCTATACTTGTGAATATCAAATTTGAATGGTACACCCAAACCAATTTACGGTGAGATGCCCAAATCTACAATATGGACAATCATATCTCATTGGTTCCACAAAAAACCCAAATTTGCATTGTAACCAAGTTCGTGGGTGTAGGGAACAAAATCACCTCATTTGGCACAACTCTGATCAAGTCAAAAAAATTAATGAGTCACTCAAACAAGTATACCACACAACTACCATGCACCAAATATTTGTAGGTTCACACCATAGGATCACAAGCAAAAAAATGTTCGTTGAGTAGCTCACGCAACAACCAATCTATTAACAACAAAACATATCCATCACTAAGAGCATCTAAGTATCAGGGCCCTTCCTGTATTTTGGAATTTAAGAACTAGAACTGACCACGACTACTGACATATCTAAAGTGATAAAGTGAGAAGCAAAGAATATAGAGAAAGAGCAGAGCAGAAATAGTATTCAGTATATTAGGTATATATGAAGAAAAGTGCACAATTTGAAAAGGGAAAATACCCGAGATAAAAATAGGCTCAAGCAAATTAGGAACATCAAGAAATGATAGTACAGCTGGCCATGACAACTGGCAGTGTATAGTCAGACTGTTGATGCTACATTATATTTAACACTCCCTCTTAAACTCAATAGTTACAAACATCAACACTAATGATGCCCAAGTGTTGTCTCTGAAAATCTTTGTTACCTGTCATGTGATTGTTGCATCCACTTTCTAGCAACCAGAGATCTTTAGGTTGTTCTTCAGACTTGTGACATCAGAGAAACATACCTCCTGAGGTTTCTCCCATATGATTTGACACATGTGCTCTGACTGAGAGATAATATACTTGCTTCTTCCTGCATTCATATTCATATTGCCCATAATTTTTGTAGTAATAGAATTGTATGCTTGATTTTTCATTTGATCTTCTCCCTCTACCTCTTTGAAGTTGGAAACTCTGATTCTGACTCTGTTGTCTGTGACCTTGGAAATTTTTATTTGAGATCTGTTGTTTGTGTCCTCCACTGGAGTGAGGGTTACTGGGACTACTCCCTCTTCCTTGGTGACCTCTTCTTCTCCCTCTGCCTCTCCCTCTATTGAAAGAGAATTAAGTTTTGAAGGAATTGGAGATTGACTCATCTATGAGATGTAGTCTGGTCTCGTGTGTCAATACGGAACCAATTAGTTCATCTATTGAAAAACATGACAGATCCTTGGATTCAAGGATTGTTGTAACAACCATTTCGAATTTCTTTGGTAAACTTTTGAGGACTTTCTCAACAATGCATTGATCAGGGATGGATTCACTAGTCAACCTGATCCGGTTTATGATTCCCATGACTCTAGTCATAAACTGATCCAAATTTTCAGACTCTGTCATTCTTAAAGTCTCAAATTACGTCCTCAAGGTCTGTAGTTTCACTGTTTTGACCCTGTCATTTCCTTGGCAGGCTGATTTAAGGATGTCCCAGGCCTGTTTTGAAGTACCAACACCTGCGATATTTGAGAAAATCGAGTCATCCACTGAATTTTGAATCCATAATTTGGCTTTATTCTCCCTGTTCCTCTGTGTTTCTTGAGCATTTCTCTGTGGGTTTGACATGGTGGCAAGGTCTGTTGGATCTGGTTCCACATATCCAAGATCCACTAGATCCCAACACTCTTGTGCTTGCAAGAATGATCTCATTCGAAGAGACCAAAACTCATAATTCTTTCCAGGAAGAATCGGATCTTGAGTTGGTCCTAAATTTCTAGATGTGGCCATCTTTAAAGAATTTAACCAAAACAGAAAAAAAATTGTTAGAAAATTTTGTATTTACCTGTTTCCTGCACGTAAAATAATTTCTTGTAGTGACTTTGAAACTTCATGATTCGGGATTTCGCGAGTCTTCGACTTCGGCCTTTAGCAATTCGGGACTTCGAGACTCCTGTATACGAGTCCTCCAATGTCTTGTCTACCCAACTCTCGGTCGTCAAAATGCCGAAAAGCACTTAACATCCCTATATTGGCCCTTATCCTCCGTCTATGTGACCACCCGCCTAATCGTTCAAGTGATACCAGCTTTTAGCGATTCATGGAATTGCGATTCAAGCACTTCGACGGTTCTCTGTTCCTCAATATGCCGAAACCCAAAATATCTTGGCGCCTATCCTTCTCAAATGCCTTTTTTGGATTTCATGATTCGGGACTTCGCGATGCAGGCACTCCACCGGTTATTTGTCCCTCAATATGCCAAAATCCAAAATATCCTAGCACCTATCCTTCTCGAACACCCTTTTATGATTTCATGATTCGGGACTTTGCGAGTTTGGCTGCAACGATTCTGGGTCCTTCAAACTCTCAGTGTGTGAAATGCCGAAAACTCCCCTACTCGTTTAATCGCGACTTCTTCTTTCACGATTTCGGGAATCAAGACTTCTTGTCTCACGACTCCTGCCTCCTTGATCTCCTGGTACCCGAATTCCTGGTAGATATAGATCTTTGACACCTGTCCTCCAAGATGGATGGCTCACGATCCTTTTGGGATTTCGTGGGTCAAGAGTCCCGAACTCTTACCCTTTGAGTTCCCAGTAGACGAAATGATGAAATGCTCCTTTCGGGGATTTCCCCAAAACCTCGATTGCTGCCACGTGTCCTCCTTGTCAATGGTCACGATGTTTTCGGGACTTTGACGAGTCCTCACCTTTTCATATGTGAGGGTTAAACCTCATGCAACTTCTCCTGGATCCGATGGCTATCGGCTATCAACGCAAGATCGGATGGCTCTATATCTCTTCTGTGAACTTCTTTGATCCAGCGGCTCTCACACCACTACACTCCAGATCCAATGGTCTGGATTCCTTCGGGATTTCGCAAATTGGGACTTCACAAGGAAACGACTTCACGACCCCTTGCTGCTCCAAGTCCTGAACTCTGAAACGTCGAAATTCAATGGCTAACGCATTTTCGCAGTTTCACGTCTTTGGGAGTCGAAAGACTCTCCCTCTTATGTTTCCTGATTCATGAAATACCGAAAAATTAAAATGCCGCATCTTACTTCAAGATCAACAAATGTTGATCCTCGCTCCCAAATCTTATGGCTAAAGATATTTTTCCTTTTCTGTTCACTCCTCGTCCTTTCTGAGCTCAATTAACGCCTCAGGTCTGTTAGTAGGACCAATATTACGGCTGTGTCTGTCTGTCCTTTTCTCCTTTAGCGTGTTCTTTGTTGCTTCTGCAAAGAGTTTCTCCCGGGGAAGGAAATTCATGAATCTTTTATGAATTTGAAAGAATTTCACGAATTCTTTGAATGTTTCTACCCTCTTCAACAATATTTCACTAATTCGAAATAATTTCACGAGATCTTTAGATGTGTCTACCTTCTGTAGCAATCTTTCACGAATTTGAAAGAATTTCTTTGAATTCTTAAAATGTTTCTGCCTCCTACAGCTCTGACTCCTCAATCTGTTGAGTGTAGAATGCTCTGCTTCCTCGTGTGTGCTTTCTGCAACGATCTTTTGAGAAGATGGTGGACTACGGATTTCTCTCTAGGATTTGCGAAAAATCTCATGTCCTATGCTCTCATTCACAGTGTAAGCTCTGCGCTTGTTAGGATCGAGTTTCTCTCCAGACTGTGTGAAGACGCTTACTACTGAAGCTTTGATACCATGATAAAGTGAGAAGCAGAGAATACAGAGAAAGAGCAAAGAAGAAATAGTATCTAGTATATTAGGTATATACGAAGAAAAGAGTACAATTTGAAGAGGGAAAATAGCTGAGCTAAAAATAGGCTCAAGCAAATCAGGAACATCAAGAAATGATAGTATAGTTGGCTAGGACAACTAGAAGTGTACAGTCAGACTGTTGAGGCTACATTATATTTAACATAAAGCACTCTTAGGTTCATTCAATTTCACTGAGAGACTCCTAAAAAAAATATCCCATGACCTTTTGTTGATTGTTTCTCAATGAGCTACATGCAAGCTACATGCAGACCAAAAAACTAGCATCCACTTACATGAGAATATCTCTCCCATGGCCTTTGTTTTCCACACATGCTTCAATGTGGGGACAATCACCAAACTGTGAATTACATAATTGGTAATCTAGGGGTGATTTTTATAGTAACAACTACATACATATATTGCACACATCACATGACAGATACGAAAAGTGAAGATGATAAAATCCCCTTGAATTTTTGAAAGAATGGATACCACCCTACAGATTTAGTTTGAATTTGCTCCAAAATTTTGAGATAACAAATACGGTTTTGTTGGATTTGAAAAATAAAGTTGCAGGCCCTTCTATGCGCTCCCTTAACATGTGATTTGGATTTATTTATTCATAGGCTTTGAATCAGGAAACTAATTACCAAAGGCATAATGTAAATGATAAGCAAGATCAATTATAATCATAACAACAGTGGGTAAATTGACATGTTGGTTGTTGTATGAATTTTGGCTCTCAATTTCATGAGAATCATAGTTTCCTCATCTAAGTTTCATATTGACCCAATATGTATTACTTTCTTTCCAATGATCAGAGTTCTTGTCTAACAAAACTAGGTCTCCTCATGATGTTGCAAGCATTGGTGTGTGTAGTTTTGCAGGGTAATTGTTCCTTTGAGCGATTATCAATGTCATGAGCTAGGAGTGTTAGGTGAAGTTAAAAAATATTTATCTTTGAATCTCATTACAAATCCTACAAGTGATATGAAATGAGGTAGAGGATTATGACAATGAATAGGTAATGATAGGTTCATGAGGTGGCGAAGGAGTACAAGTAAATGTATGGGAAATAATGGTTATGAGAAGTGGGTATAGAAAGGATATAGTATAGGAAATGTCAAATATGATGATTAACAAAAAGAATGAGCTTAAAATTTATGTTGTTTATAACTTTTCATATCTTTGATAAACTAGAAAAATAAAATAGTTGTAATATTACCTCAAGTTTTACCTTGATGTTTTTTTCTTACCACAATGTATGATTGACTTGATGATCAGTGAGGGAGAGAGAGAATTTGGAGCTGATATATGTTGAACTGAGCCAGACAAATTAAATGAGTTCTAACCAACTTTGATGATTAGTCTTCTCGAGGCCGATCTAAAGATAATGGACTCCAAATTTCAAGATGATCTCCAACTAGCTTGTAACTAAAAACAATGGTTACAAGACTACATGATGGTTATAGGATTTCCTCTAACTAATGAAAATGATGAAAATGTGAATGTTGGTGTTGTTGGAGAAATATAAGGATTCTCATCTGCAAATTCATCATTTTTGGAACAGAGAGGACTATGACTCCAAACTCTTTTTTTCTTCTTCTCTTTTTTTTTCTTATAAATTAACCATGCTAAAGTCCATATGTTGAAAACTAGAAGTGGAATGTTGAACTCTGGTCTTGATTTATGACATAAGTGAATCAACTACAAATGATTATTAATGAAGGATCTGATTCGCATGTTGCAACTAGAAAACATTTGTTGGAGATAAAAATAATGGAATTTATTTTACTTCTATGATTTTATGTTGCAAAAAGGAAGAATTGACTTGATTTTGCAATGTTTCATATGTGCAGCGTAGAATTATGTAAGTGTTGAAAAGTGGATGCTGAAAATGATGAATAAGAAAAATAAATTACTACTAAAAAGGATGCAAGTAGTTGTTTGTACCATATACCATACATTCTTTTTCCATATCCCCTATTTGTACAAATCAATCTATGTGGATAAATTCACTTGTAGTAAAACATAGAAAGAGATCATTGGATTACCAATCAATAATGAAAATCGTTAACCGAAGCGATATGACTCACCAATAATGTTAATGGGCATTGAGGTACAAAAGTACATTCTAGTCGGTGTGAATGGATGTGTTGGAGTCGAACACCTATAGAATAAACAAGTCAAGGGATGTCGATATATTCCTTTGTTGATAGTGAGAGAACATGCCATTAAGGCATGTAGGCCTCAAGGTACTTCGAAATATCTCTAATATTGATCCCACATGATGTGTTGGAGTCGATGGGATGAGACTTGTTGGAAGGTGGACCTTAAGGAATCCCACATCATCTGACATGAGAATAAAACAAAATTGATTTTAAGAACCATAAAAAATGAACCAACATTAACTTACAAAAAATTGTTGTGAGCTTTGCCCTCCCATTGCCTGGTTYTCAAGAAAAACTCACRTCTAGCTGTGCTAGTAAACTAGTTTTCATAAGTGGACTTATTTTTCTCTTTACTATTTATTTATTCATGTATTCTTTTACACTAGCCTACTCTACTTAGAAAATAATCCCTTACCTCAAGTGTAAGAAAAATTCCAATGAAGCCATGTCCGCAACAAGATTACCCACATACTCATATTCAAGTTTGAAAAATATACCTAGATAGATCTCGAATATGAGGAACCAACTTCACTGAATGATATGGTGCCAAGAGATGTTGAATGGAAGAATATTGTGGTTTGATAACCATCTGGAACCAAGTTTCAATGGGATCATCCCCCTGGCCTTCTTGTTCATTAGCAACTGTCTCCATGTCCTCCTTTGTCATGCCCTATAGATCTTCAAGGGTTTGTATTTTTCACAAAGGATCAAAACATAAAATTTCCAAGGATTCTTCAATCTCAGGTTCCCGTGTATTCTCTCCATTGAATGTTGTCCATATTTATTTGGTATCCTTTTCATATTTGCAAGGATGATCTATATCTTATTCCTAATGTTGTTCATGGACTCTCTTCTCTTTAATTGCTCCTTTAGATGCAATTGTGTTTCTGATTATTGTCGGGATCTGTTCTTCTTGAGATGCAGATGTGGTTGCAATGACTGACATGATTTGAGATATCTCTTAGAGTATCATTTTCTCCTTTTCTCCACAAGCTCTTTAGCATCTTTATTTTGTTGGTTGGTAAGTCATGTATTGCATAGAGGTTAGTTGATGTGAATTTTATGAGCATAACAAAATGAACACAGATTATTATTATTATTAACATAGAGAGATAATGAACAATAAAAGAGATACAATAAAATTGGATTCTATTCAATAAAGAAATATGATGAAGTTGTAAAATTCAGACTAAAAACAAGCTTGCTAGAATGGTGGTGGCTTATCTATGAGAAGAGATGTGACGATTGCGCTCATTTTCCATAAGATGAGTACAATGAGGCTCAAAAGGATTTTTTAACATAAATGGAAAAACCATAAACATCCAAAAACCTATCTCCTGGAAGATGAAAATACAAAAGGTTTGTAGCCCCAATGTGGAGATGAAGCGCCAAAAGTCATGTGGGCCCCGATGGGGTAAGTTGGTATAACAACTTCTCGGGGTCATAACTTTTGCATACGATCTTTGTTTTAGGTTCATGATAGCCCATTGGAAAGGTCTATATGAGAAATACACATTATTCCATCAAACTCTAACTCCATCAGTAGTTTGATTGTGGAGAGCTCCAAAAACATTGTTTGGGGTCTCAAAATGACCCCGAAAGTTTATGACTCGAAAATCTAGAAAACACTTTCCAATGATGAAAAYTGTATGTGAGCAAGTTAGAGAAGGTGGGTGGCCACCGATATCCATATGGACCAATCCTCCCCCATTAGGAAACAATGGTCATCTTTTCTTTGAGTTCTCATGGGAGATGGAAAAAAAAATGTTGAATATGAACCTTGGTGAGTTGCTTTCCTTGTTGGAGACGTTGTGTTGCTTGCCTTGTGGAAGGTTTTCATGAAACTGATGTTGGAGGGGTTGGACCTTTTTAACTAGTATGACTGTATGAGATGACTATGTGAAGAAGAAATATTTGTACTTTTCTTCAATTTTGTCGACCTTCTTCTGTTCGATAAAGGGGGCTTCAACTAAGGCCATAGTGGTCATAGTGTCCTTCTATTGACTTCCTTACCAAATAACGAAGAATCTAAACTTATTTGTATGAGAGACAACTTTCCTGCATTGTTGTGTTGAAATAGTAGTCGGAAATACCTCTAGTATCCTATAGATATTAGCCCCCCAGAGTAACAATGACACTATGGGGTCGAGACTCATAAACAACATGGTGCTTCCACATCTATGGTCATCCCAAAAGAACATCACAGACATCCAACAGGGAAACATCACATAATACCTCATCCTTGAAGGGCTTGATGTCGTACAACATGAGACACTATTGGATGACATGAAGATATCATCCTTCGTGAAGCCACCCGATGTAGTATGGTTACAGGTTTGGTGTTGTTGGAAATTACAATTGTTTGATGACCTCTATTGAGATGAGGTTATTTTGGCTTCCACTATAAACAATGGAATGAAACGGGATCCCCTTCACCCACATATGTGAATGGAAGAGGTGCTTCCCTCTTTAGGATTTGTTGCTTCTTCTGGTTGGATTGTTGTGGTTGCGATAGTGGAAGTGGGGTCTACATCGATGATCTATCTCCTTCCATTATTTTCTAAATCGGATTCTAAATCCGAGTTCATATCTTTTTCTTTGATCTCATCCACTAATGACCTTTTTGAGCGACATTCATCGGTGTTGTGCCAGGGGATTTTGTGGAAATCGCACCACTTTCTAGTGTCATTCTTTATCTTACCCTTACCCTTATTTTCCTATGTCTTGAATTGGTTTTCGGKAGGTCGTTTCTTAGGGCCATCTTTATTGTACTTTGGTTGTTKCATATTTGCAAACCCAAACTCTCGTTTTTTTTGGTGCTTAAATTTTTCCTCCATTTTGGCAGCATATCGATAATAAAATCCCAAYGATGATATGTCCAAAAAATTCAATTAAGTTTGGATGTAACTATATAGAGACCCACATATTCAGAACCAAATTTCACTCAAAATCTTTGATACCCATCTTGGTGCACAAGGTATGGAAGGTATTGGTGAACTCCGACACTTMTTATCCCTCTCTTGATGCAGCATGCTCCATATCATATATTGGTATTCATAGTTTCCAAAAGGGTAATATTGTTCCTTGACAACATCTATGAAAGATTCCCATGTGGGTTCAGCCTCGAACATTCCAGACTCTTTTGTGGAAATTTTCTCACAGTAAGTTTCCCACCAATGTTTGACATGGGGGAGAGACTTAAGGAGCGCGAAGGTGATATTTTCCCTGTCGAAAATATTGTGCACACATAATTAACCTTCTAGAATATTTAACCATTTTTTCTAGAGAAAACACATATGTCTGACCTTCAAATACAAGAACATCAAAATTAACTTGTAACTTGAAAGGAGTGGTGCCTCCAAAGTGTCTTATTGATGAATACACATTTGTTGTTATTGACATGCATCAAAGGATTTGGAAAAATTCTCCATCATTTCATCCCTATGTCACGCGAGGGCTTGCTCCAACAACAGATTAATAGAATCTTGTACTTCGTCATTTTTCTTTTCTTCTAACATGGAGGGTTTATTAGGCATGTAAGAGTTATTTTACTTAAGAGAGACAATATTGAGAACCAACTTTCTATACTCGGACCTCGTCGGGGACATGCACTGAAAAATTACCAAGAGAAGCGTGCTTCGATACCATTGATCTGAATTTTATGAGTAGAATGAAATGAACACGGATTATTATTATCATTAACATATAGACACAATGAAAAATAGAAGAGATACAATAAATTTAACTTCTATTCAATAAGGAAATATGTTGAAACTATAAAATGAAGACTAAAAAAAATCTCGCTAGAATGGTGGCGGCTTACCTCTAAGAAGAGATGTGACGGTTGTGTTCATTCTCCAGAACATGAGTACAATGAGGCTTGAAAGGAATCTTTAACATAAATGGAAAAACCTTAAACAGACAAAAACCTAGCCCTCAGAAGATGAAAATCCAAAAGGTTTGCGTCCCTAATGTGGAGATGAAGTGCCAAAAGTCATGTGGGCCCTGATGGGGTAAGTTGGTACAACAACTTCCTTGGTTTGTAACTTTTGCATACAATCTTTGTTTTAGTCACATGATAGCCCGTTGGAAATTTCTATCTGATGAATACACATTATGCCATCAAACTCTAACATTGTCTATAGTTTGACTATGGAGAGCTCCAAAAACATTGTTTAGGGCCTCAAAACGACCTCGAAAGTTTAAGACCGAAAAATCTAGGAAATAACTACCAATGATGAAAATTGCATGTGAGGTAGTTGGAATATGTGGGTGGCCACCGATATCCATCTATATCATTAGTGTACGGGGGGATCTTACTACTCAAAAAAAAAAAAATTCTATTTTAAAGAAATAAAAGAAATTTGCTAAAAGAAAACAATTTCTAAGAAAAAACACATTATGTAGTCAGACTCCCTGATACTACAAAGATCTTTTTGTCACCAAGTTATTTTTTGACATGAGCTATATTCTTCCTTTCCATAAATCAAAATACACTTGCATAAAAGGAAACAAAAAATATTTGGAGAAACTTACCAAAGTGAATGTGCCTAGCTAGAAATCCCCTCAGAAATTATGAAGTAAGGGAACCTCTACATCTTACCGCTTCTCCTCCCCCAAGTTGCAACTGTAGCTACAAAATAAAATCTTGTGAAAATAACCTACCCATTCTCTAATCCCTTGTACCACCTCCCTGACAACGATGCCAAAAATGTCGAGCAAATTAATTAAGTTAATTATTGATCGTTGAGTCATCAATCTGGGGCATAAGCTTAGATGTACCAACATTGTATGTGAAGGGACTAGGAATAGCATGATTATATAATATATGAAAATAGCATTCTTAATTCAATGAAATGAAACTATTATCCTAACAAATCAGAAGAAACTTGTTCATTGGGAAACAAAACAAGAAAGTGTCATGCTAGCACAAGATACAGTTGTTAACTCATGCAATGCCCCGAGCATCATGTACTCTCGTTCCCACCTTCAAGTGAAACTATTCTTATGATTTCAAAATCAAATTGGGCATGTAAAGGAAAATTAATCTATTCACACTTTGATAAAACGAAACTATTCTATTGCAAATAAAGTTGTGTGTATTAGGTAAAGTTGTGTGTATTAGGTAGAAAAACAAGATTTTGCTTGATGGACAAAGGCTTACATCTCTTCACTTAAGCTTGACACCTAAGTGTTAAAAATCAATTTTAATCACACCTTCATTGACACTATGTCTAACTATTAAAACTAGGAAAGAGTAAAAGAAAGACAATAATGAGATCGATCCAAATACACAACGTGCAAACAAAACTTGAATGCTTCAACTCGTTTGAAGCTACATATTCACATTAATATAATTGAACAATGAAAACATGGAACTCATGACCTGAAAAGGAATATGTTGACCATGTATGTATATATATATATATATATATATATATATATAACAAGCTAGAGTTATTTAAAGTAGACAATCCAATCATGAATCATTATCATATTGAAGCAACAAAAGATAACTACCATTGTTTATATTATAATTAGGGTCGATGCTAAAATGAAAATATCACAGAGGT
The DNA here is from genome assembly GCA_010110895.2 of Picea sitchensis. Taxonomy (NCBI): domain Eukaryota; kingdom Viridiplantae; phylum Streptophyta; class Pinopsida; order Pinales; family Pinaceae; genus Picea; species Picea sitchensis. Next base: position 22,981 of record SNQJ01S0063030.1, on the reverse strand, counting down.
ATTTCCTCTCATAAGCCAACTTATATGGATGGTGGAAACAACATAGTTTCATAACTTTAACTCTATTGTAAAATATATAGAGCAATGAGAATAAACTAGTGGGCCCTCCCAATCGATCCCATGTTCCTTAAATAAATACATAACTAAAAGTAAAATCATGACACCAAATAGATCCAAGATATCAACACATAGCTTTTATATTAGTGGAAAGAGAGAGTGTCTCAACAATCATAAAATATCATAGTTTGTATCAAAATATTACAAGACGTCCCTATTCCATTAATTGAATACATATTTATACTTGGGAGGGTGTCAACAAGTCACAATCAATCCCATGTTCTTCAAGATCATACCAACTTGAGTTTGATTTTTGAAAATCGACCACAACAACAAAAATGGCAAACCCATATTTGAAAATCGAAAATATATCCCAAACCATTCCAAATTTTGTAAATTGTCATATGCAACAACCAATTGGGGGCCTTCAAGACAAAACCCATGTTTTAGTTTATTGAGATTCGTCTTCGCTCACTTGGAAATCACATCACAAGTTAATTGTATGGAACCACTGCTAATTTTGGGCTGAACTTTGACCAAGTGTTGAAGACTCACATGTGTGACCTAGATACAATTTGAACAACTTGGAAGCATGTCGATGTTGCTAGGAGAAAAACTGATCTTCTTGATTTCTTTCTAAATCCCTTGATGTGTGATGAAAAGAGAAGTGGGTTACCGGATCCCTATGTATGTCATAGGATCTCAACCCAAGAAAAACATTCATTAGTAATAATCAACTATTAATTTTCCTAATCTACCAAAAACAATGGAAAAGTCATTGAATTGACAACATAATTATTTTGCAAGATCTAATGACATTTCCATTAAAGAACATGGTAAAAGGATCAAATGATGAGGTGAAAGGAAAGGGTTAAGCAGTCAAAATGGGTTAATTGGCAGTGAAAATAGAGTCAAATTTGGGACCCAACATAAAGCACATCTTTTCTCTATAGAATTTTTCAGGATCCATATGTTCATTTTACCTTAAATATAATATAGTTTGTTCTTATTTTCATCTTTTAATAGCTTTGTTGACCATGAATAGTATGTGACATATTTAGCTAGATAGACATTCTCAAAAAAAATTCCCTTGTAGTGTTCTTATATGTAACAAATGCACACAAAATATGTTTTGAATCATTAGGCTTTAGTACTAGCATATTGGGTTTTCTTAGCACAACTATTCTCTATGTAGATGATGTATTAATAAATGTTATCTTCCTTAAATACAATGCAAATGAAATGAAAGAACAATAGGTATTTATTTTCGAGTATACATTTTTTGGGTGTTTAGTAGGGAATTACCATGCCTACATATTATTTGTATCTTGCCATATTTTTTTTAGCACATTCATCATGTATTTTAAAATATGTGTTTGTTAAGATGAAATCCATTTTTTTCATGTAGGAGCTACATTATGTTGTTTTAGCATATGCATCCAGAATATAATGAGCATCTATGTTTGCATTCATAGATGTGGTACATTTATCACAAATGAATTTGTCCACATGTTGATCAAGCATCTCTTTATAAGGACAATAGACCATTGTAGAGATATGCAAAACAATAATATGTATTGTTCCTTTTTCAAATGAGAGATGTTTAAAAAAATTTCAAATGTTACATTTTTTGTCAAAAAATGACTCTTGCAGCATAGTATACATCTACTATCAACTGAAATCCATTCTTGTTCCTTTCTTCTACAAGTTCATAATGCGAAATTTTCCACTTTTACAGTTATCCTTATTGAATAAAAAATATTTATAGGACACCCAAAATAAAAATAGGAAGAGAGGAACTATGTCATTCAAAAGAGTAATGATATTTCATGATGCAAAACTGGACTAAAATACCTCCTCACCAAACATCTACAGATATCAAGCACTTTCAAATTATCCTTTTCAAAATATGGATGCCTAAATCCATTTACCAACTTCTTTATATCTCCCATATACATTCATAACCCCATATGTCCCGTTACATATGACCGAGATTACCTCTTCATACAATATTAGTTGGAATTTACAAATTTCTCTTTAGATTAGAGCCGAAGATAATATCTAACTTTATGGGATCTATTCTACGTGTGTTGAACATGTCCAAAATGAAATAACATGGATATATTATACATGTAAGGTGTAAAATACCAGTATTACCCTATAATATTTCATGAAAGACACTTCAACAAATAAAATGATATAAATTGTTTCATGATAATTGAAAATATTTGTATTGATTCATTCTAAAGTATAAATGTAGGCTTATTCAAAGATGCCATACCTTGTATGCAAATGCATCACCTTCCTTAATCATGTTTGCGTCGATTTCCAATAGGTTGGATGTCACTACACTAAGGTTTGTTTATTTTTTAATTATCTTTGTGATTTGTGATTCGTGATTCGTAAGCATATAACAATTCCATCATGTTTCCATACTAAGGGTCGAAATAAAAAGGGGTATTAAAAATGCCATGAAAAAAATGGACAGCTAGGATATCTGGTAAAAATAGT
>SNQJ01S0063030.1:0-16593 GCA_010110895.2 Picea sitchensis | reverse complement strand
GATACTTTTCTAAGTTTGACTTTCCACTTTTTCCTTTATGTTCCCCTTTTTCCCTTTTTATGTTTACCTCTTTTCCTAGTTTCCTAAATTTTTACATTTTTCCCTCTTTCCCCTTTTTGTTAGAACTCAAAAAGGCAGGTGTGGAAATTAACCCCATTTTTTCCCTTTTCTCATTAAATATATTTTAAATTATCATAAAATAATAAAACGATTAATTCTTTTTATTAAATTTTAATCCAACATATTATAAGTTCGCTCAGTGCATCAGAGAGGGATGTTACATAAGGGTATTCTTTAATATCCCACAAACGAACATGCTATGTCAAAATTTCATTGAGTGAAGCCCGTGAGTCTCTGACATCAGTGTCATCCCCTAGTTCATTTTGCTAGAATGCGTCTAACAACATTCCTGCCATGGCTTGAGTATCCATAAATAAATCATCGATACAAACCTCTATATCATTTCCTTCATCCCCAACATTTGAAGAGCTAGTGTTATTGTCGATGTTTTGAATTGGTGACTCAATATGTAGTGGGAATTGAATCGGTGGTTGTTCCAACCATTCTCAGTATACTTCCTCTCCAAGCTATTTTTTTTAGTAGCGTGATTGCAACTTGACATCGTAGTGGGGTGCAATGGTAGATGGTGGACATGTCACTCGTCATGAGAATATCGATTGTAAAAATATTGAACATTTCATCAATAATATTAGTAACACAATCATTTTAATATGTTCAAACAATATACCAAGCACTTATTAGAATCATGGACATTTTCTTCCCAATAATAAACATGAAACCAACCCATTTATAAAAAAAATGTGGAATTAAGAAATACATTTACATTAGTTTCATTGGAAATCCAAAAATACAATTACTCAATCATCTTTTTCATATTCCCTACGGGGTTGTCTACATAAAAGAGATCCAATTCATGGTGTAATAGCATTGACCTGGGTTGGTTGCTGGAATATGGCATGTTGGGATCGGTAGGGTAAATAATATGCCCATTTTCATCAAACATATACTTGTAGTATCTTTTGCCTAATAAGAGCTTGCAAAATTTTGGGACCACGAGAATATCTTAAGCATATGAACTCGATCTTGAATCTTGATCCTGCAAAATTCAATGAAAAATGAGTAAAATGCATAGTTCTACATACATAACATAAAATCATAGAGATAATGAATTATCAATAAAATCTAGACATGCTTAAATCAATGTGAGACAATTTAAAGGAGTTCCAAAGATACAAAATTAGTTGGAATCTCAAGAATTGACCATTTGATATTATAACTCCTATTTTCCTCCATTTGAGCCAAAACTATTATCTTAGGTAGAATAGAACAATCTAACTTCAAAAATAACTTCGAATAGATTGTATAACTTGATAGCAGACTTAAAAAAATATTTTATTTTTTCTACAATATCATTGTTTTTTTTCTGCCTTGGTATACAAAAAATCTCAATCTGAATTCACAAAATATGAAATAGTTACTCGATCACTGAAAATATCCTTCTTGAACATAAAAAATATGAATTGTATGCTCAACCTCTCTCTCTCTCTCTCTCTCTCTCTACCCTCCTCTTTGTCTCTCTCCATATCACTCTCAACCTCCTTCTTGCTCTTGTTGGATCTCTCTCTACCTCCCATTCTCTTCCTATTCCCCCCCTCTCTCTCTCTCCTGCATCTACGCCTCTCTCCCCCTCACTTTGTATCCCCCTCCCTCTCTCWCTCATTGTATCRCATTCCCTCTCKCTTCGCCTCTCTCTCCCCCACTGGTGCACTTCATCATATAAAGACACATCAATGTGTATGGATAAACCAAATGCATCGACGCATCTAATTAAGAAAATCACCAAATATTGACCTTTGTTATTGCCTCTGCAAAGAAAAAACTTCACAAAATTTAAATACAAATGTTTTCATTTTCATTGTGAAAATTTAACTGTCTTACGATGTGTTATTAGATACACAAGTCCCTAGTACATTATTAATTACACATCTCATTGGTTCATTTCAAACTATATAACTAACCAACTAAAGCAAGTTAAAAAACAATTGCGTGCACTTACTAACACCTTGAAATTTATTATGAAAATAAACCGTTGTATTATATGTATATACCACACCTATGCACTATTGATGGTATAGCACACCAAAAATGTAACTTTAAAAAAAACAATGCACGCATATATCATCAATGCACCGAAATATACAACAAAAAAATGAGTGGGAATTTGAGATTTTGTGTTTATAAAGGAAAATCCTAATCATTCTTTTATTTGTTTGCCAAATTTTAGAAAGGATATTTGTGCAATAGAGATTTATTAGCAAATACTTTAGAGTGGGTGGATATTTTTTGAAGAGACAACTTATTGTAGATCATATAGAAATCTATAGATGATAAATTTCAGGTATATGATTTCATTCTATTAATTATCTTAATCATTCTTTTATTTGATTCAAACAATTTTCAGTGCATTCTCAAACTAAAAAAATGGTTTCATAGTTATCTTCACTATTGGAAGCCCTAATTCCCTCACTGTTTTTTTCTTTCTCCTTCTATATTTCACAAGAATAATTTTTTTTAAACAAAATTTCTTTATAGTGTTTGTTTATTTATATATGGGTGTTTCTTATCCATTGCAATGAAACCACTCATTCCATTAGATCCCAAATCTTCATGTCACTGTCAGTTTTCTCTTAAAACTCTTTCACGGTGACCGATGCGCTATGTACATAGTAAGCGCACTAAGGTGTATTTGTTTGTAAATAAAACCACTTTATTTCAATTAGAAATATTATTAAAAAATCATTTTCATGGTTGGTAGTGCACATTTTAGCTAAATATGCATTGAGGTGCATTGTTTACAAAGTGCATTGTTGAGTTTAAAATGAAAAATTAGAGTTTTTATATGGAAATGGTCATTTTTAAAATTTGTTCCCTACTCGATGGTGTGTAATAAACAATACTTGGGAAGTTGTGATTTTCTTAATTCCTAAAGCACCAACTGAATACAAAAATTTGTAAAACATTTTCAATTTTGCAACGACACTATTATACTGTACCAGTGCGTATATGTATGGTTGACACACCGATGCGCAAAAATATTGTTGACACCCCAGTGCAGATGATGTTAATATATGCACCGATATCTTATTTTAAAATAAAATTAAGTAATTTTTATATTTTTGGGGGGGAGATTTTGAAAATTCCAAGGGACAAAGAAGGGGAAAACCAAGAGATGCCGGTAGGGATGTCCAAAAAATTGTAGAAGAAGATGTTAAAAGAAATGAACATAATGACATCGCAAAAGGATCCATCCCAACTACAATGTGCATTAGAGGTATGTGATCATTTTCTTACTCTTTTATGTACATTGAATTTAAGTATCACATCAAATACTGATTTTCAATTGTTTTGTTACAGAAAATAAAAACAAATAGAATGCATTCAATAAATAAGATAGGATGACGAGGAATAAAAGGGTTCATCACAAACTTTGTGAGTATTTACATTTTTAGTCTTTCTTAAGATTTTATGTTTGTTGTAATTTATATATTTAAATAATTAATTTATATTTGTCCATGGTTGTCTTCTACTAGGTGCTAACATACAAAGATGAGCCAACCCATGACTTGATAAACATTGGGTTAAGTATGGGTTGTGAGTATATGTTGAAGAATGAAAGTTTAAATGAACAATTTGAAAGTAGCTATCTTGTTTAACTTCCCTTTTTTTATAATTAATGAAAAACAAGAAACCTTTATCCTAATTATATCGATTGTGTTTTGTCATGTCATATTAAACATGCATGAAAAAAAGTTTGGAATGCAACCAACATAGGATATTTTCAGAGAATTCACGAAGCATGGCTTCGAAAGAATGTGTATTGTTTATGAAAGATTTGGTTCTAAGGTATGTTTTTTTTATTTACACAATCATGTATATTCGACTATATATATAAATGTAGACATACTTATTATAGTTTATTTCTATGTTTGTAGATGGAAGATGAAGGGGTGGAACATAAAATTCAAGTCGATAAAGAAAAAATTATATTAAGAAAATAAAGTACAATATCACCTATAAATGATGAACAAATGAGGCATGCACGCAATTCGAGAAAATGCCAATAGCTGAATTGATGAATGACAATAAATATAATTGAATGTTACTGCAAGTTGTATATTTTGGAATCTTTGTCTCTGAAAATCAGGGATTTTGTTTAATGTACTTGATATATTGTCCCAATTGCATGAGGACACCAATAAGTGTAACAATTACAAATTGGTTGCAATTTGATTAGTGTATTGGACCTTTATGTTGTACCCCTTTGTATGACAATGGGTCTCTTATTCATATATAATAAAATGGATTTCTTATTTCATTACATTGTTGAATGTTGTAAAATGTCGTGTTTCTAAATAATTAATATGTGCATGATTTACATTGTTACAAATAAAAGAGGTTTAATTTGTTGGATAATGCATTAATGCATCATTATATCAAAACGCAACAGAAAAAATATAAAAATATATTATTATAAAAAAATATTTGATTTTGAAATGATTAATTGAAAGTTTGTAAAAAACAATGAATTAAATATACATATTAGTGCACAGTATTCTTTTGAACTCACTAAACTTTGCATGTCATAATATAGACATCAGTTCATTTTGAGGAGTCATACACATTGGTGCATATTAATTGTAATAATGAACAAGTACATACTGTTGAGAAAATGTATCATTCCATAAACGATATAATGTATAGTAATATTTATCGTTTCAAAATTATATCGTGCTCATGTTTGAAATATACACTAGGACACTAAAAATAATTTATGTACTGGTGCATTAAGTTTATTATATGCACCAAGATTCTAAGTATTATTTACACACTCGTTCATTTACTATAATATACGCACCTGTGCATACTCAAAATAATGGCGCCAACATCTCACCTTGAACATTTGAAATTTCACTACCCTTTGGTGCACATGGTACAACATATACCAATATGTACTAATTACATAAGCACTAGGGTGCATTTTATATTAAACGCATCGACTCTCAATATAAATTAATCGCACTGGCGCTAACTTAAACTCACCGAGATGGACAAATCACAAGACACACATGCGCTTCATACAAAAACAAGGTAGAACTAGTGCATAGAAATTATAAGAGCATTGGTGCTTTGTATACGATGAAAAAGGAAGAACCGGTGTGCAATAATTATAAACAGATTGGGGTGTATTTTTATTATATTAAGATTTTGGGTGTTTTTATTATAAAAATGTACTATTGTCTTTTATTATAGTAATGCATTGGTGCGTGTTTGTCAATATTGCAGCAATGCATTTTGACAAGAAAAACATCGAGAAAAAAACCTCTACTACAACCTTCACCCTCCCAATTTTTTCAAGTTGAATGGAACATCCACTAAAGCCTCCATAGCCAATAGAGGAGGTTGTAACAAAGGTTTTTTGAAAAAAATTCCAAATTTTGTAACACTAAAAACCTTGGCAAAAAAACTCCGCTAGAAGGTGTTCTCCTTGTAGTGAATCCTATAGAGTTGGATGTGAAACAATCCTGTAGGATAGGATCTATATAAATCCTATAGATTTGGATCCACAAAATTTTTGTAGAGTTGGATCTGCAACAATCTTATAGAGTCTGATCTTTTGTAAGAAAGGATCCACAACATTCCTATAACAAGGGATCCATAGCATTGTTGTAACAAGGGATCCATGCCATTCCTATAATAGGGAATCCACAACATTTCTATAGAATATCATCCACAACACATCTATGATAGGGGATCTGCAACATTCCTATAATAGGGGATCTGTGGCAATTACAAAGATAGTTATAAATATGCATTTCTACTTACTTATTATTCAAATAACCAATGGAATGTGAATCAAAACCACCTTACAATGCTAAAATCGTTATATGAACACCAAAAAGGATTAAGATATAGTAAGAAGGAAAGAAAAAAGAGGTACGGATTATGCAAAAATACTGATAAAAATATGACATTTCCAGGGCTTTTCATCTCCCCCCAACTGAAGATATTGCATCTTCCCATGTAATCTACTCATTTGGGACAAAATCATCAAGTGGTAAAAATTCAGAATACATGGTGCTCCGGTTGTAGGAAGGATGACCTTCCTCTTCAGTTGTGTCGTATTCCATTTTTTGGTTCATGTTGCCCCAAAAATCATCTTCCTCTTTTTGATCAACAAGGATCCATAATGTAGGAAAATGGAACATGAGTCCAGTCTTCTTTATGACATGCTCCTTCAAACAATCAATATACCTCTGAGAACAATCTGGTGCAATTCAAAATCTTGAATGAGTAAAAGGGTCCTCTCGCCTCTGTTCAAGAGTTACTGAATCACTTTGTCTCTAAGGACACAACAAATATTTCAGTTGATTGAATGCTATCCATTATTCAGAAGTGGAAATGACCACACTCTAGGATTCTTGGAGAGAAGAGACAAATAGTTGTCTCTGAATCATTTCATCCCTTTTACTAAGTAACATGGAAGGTTGGGGATGCCCTCTACCCCATAAGTTTTCATTCCATTTTGTAAATTCTAGGAAAGAAAGTGCATCATTCCACCTAACTTGATTTCTCATAAATGAAGAAAATATTAGAGCTAAATGTCTTTGACATAAGGAGTTGGGTCCTAATTGTCTAATCCACTCATCACAAGATTATGTTCGTAGAATTCACACAATAAATTATGATCCTCCTCATCGCTCTACATGAATTATTGTATGAACTGGTTAGGGACCATAATGTGATAAATGTCACCTACTACTATAGCTCTTATTTAGAAAGAGACCAACTATTCCTTTAGGTACAGAGAGTACATCGGGGAAGGAAAGTGATAAGCTCTCATTGTGTGGCCCAAGTGACAAAGATATTGTTTATCCCATTGGATGCTCATCGTTGCTTCTTTCTCTTTTGGTTTCTCCACCTCTTGTTGATGATTGATTCCTTTCTATTTCTATGTCAATGAAATAACATTTTCCTACAAATATTCTTCCTCATCTTGCCAATTGGAAACCTCACTCCTTAGTCTTTCAATTTCAATAAGATCTTTCAAATGATTTCATTTTATGTGTTCCCTGGTTTTCTGTATCTTACTCCTTAGATTCTTCTTCTTCTACGTGATCTACAAAAATCCCTTGTTTTATATGACATTCTAATTTCTCCATGTCTCTTTCCTCATGCTCCTTTTTGTAAGAACTATAGAGGGTCCTTGTTTTATATGAGTTTCTAATTTCTCCATCTCTTTCCTCATGCTCCTCTTTTGTAAGAACTATAGAGGGTCCTTGTTCTGCATTCTCTATTATATTTTAATTTTTTAATTTAAATTCTCGTGTCCATCCTCATGTGAAACATGAGGTGGCCAACCATTTTGTTATTCAATGGCCTAGACTAGAGTGTCCATACCTCTATGGGACACATAATTTTCCATTTTTTTCCGTGCAAAAACTAATTCCTCATCCAGTGCCAGATATGAATTTCTCAGTTCCTTGTGAAGTTTCTTCAACCATTGACAAGATATTCTATACTTTACAAAATATAAAGGTTGGTGCTTACCATACAAGATCCCTTTCTTATTCCTTTGTTTCTTGATCTTCGGTTGCTTTGTTTCTTCTACAACAAATACTTCTTCTTCATTCCCTCTTTCTGGGTTTCCTAATTTAGGTCATATATCCTTATCAAAAAACCTTTCCTTAATCTCCTGGATGTTCTTCAAATCTTTCCCCGCATCCAATTCAATTACCTATGGATTCTCTTCTGCAATTTCTCTAGGTTGTTTTCTTGGATGCTTGGGGGTTTTGAGAGGGGAATATTCCCTCCAAAAATATTCGTTGCTTGAGTCTTGAGAACCTTCTTTATGGAACAATATCCTCTCATGTGTCCTCTATATTTTTTATCCTAATACTTTTTTGGCCTATATATTATGTTCTTCGAATGCCTCGACATCTTGTATATTTTCTTCCTCTTCTTCTTCAACACTTTCCACATTTTGTTACTATGTTTCTTCCTGATATAGCGGGGTTGCCACAAAGGTGGCCCCACTCTATTTCATCCTTGCAAGGTCATCTTATACAAACAAGTTAATCAATCCATGATGGGGTAGGATTGCCTCAATGCCTCTCCCTTCTCAGACCAACCTACACATTAACTCAAGTGAGTGGAGAAGAAAATATGTGATATTCATGTGTTTTCAATGTCGTGGGTGTGTTAACAGCTTGAAATGGTAGCCAAAAATCAAGCTATACCTTCGTTCACAGGTCAAACATTTTTGTATGCACAATGCCACCTCATACCAAGGTGGGGTAAGAGATAATCAATAGGTTCTCTTATCAAATCCTTTGTCTAGTCTGTTGCCCATGAGGAATTAACTACAAATGGTACTTATCGTAGTCATGTGTTCAAACCATCTCTCATTTTTCTAAGGTAATTTTGTTATTATTGTGATACTATCTTCATCCACCAAAATCCATAGCCCACAAATTCCATTGCAACATCCTTGTGAAACCCTCGTAACTTCTTGAAATTCCGTTGTACCCATAATTGCACTGAAAGGAGATTTCTTCAACAGAGTATGAGTGAGACGTGCAATATTTTGTTGCTTAGTATGATGGAGATGTGTCATTGAATTAACACATGACATAAATACACACACACATATGCTATGTGATATACATGTTCAAATCTAGCGGGGGGTGGTTCCTTGTCCCACAAAGAAGGTGGTCTCATACAACAATTTGGTCTCTAGCTTGGTAGTGACTATACATATATGACCTGTGGATTTCTACAACCTAGTATGAGGAATATAAAAAAAACATTTTATAGATAAACATTTTAATGGTGTGTTGCTAAGTATCAGAGAGATGTGTAATTATTTTAGTGCTCAACATGGAGTTTATAGGTAGAATATGTGTGATACACACACACATACACACACACACATACACACAAACACACAAGTGTGTGTGTGAAAATATTTCAACATCAACCTTAAGTAAAATAATTTATATCAACATAGAGAGAGAGATAAAATAATTGAATGTAAAAATATTCTTATGATTAAAACATTTTAATGTTGGGTTGCTCAAAATGGAGTTGACAAGTGACATTTGAAAAATATTAATAATAAAAAAATATTTTAATATAGGCCATCAATACAATATTTTTCAATAACAAGCTTAGGTAAAATAATTGATAGTAAACAAAATTCTTATGGTTAAGACATTTTAATGGTATGTTGATTAGTATGACAAAGTTGTGTAATTCCTTCTATGCTCAATATGGACTTGACACTTGGCCCTGGCACACACATATGACATAGTACAACTTGAGTGGTCATAATGATTAAGAACATGTGTTTCCTGCTTGGAAATCATAGGCTCTGATATTTTCAATATCAAGCCTAGGTAAAATAATTTTAAAATAAAATAATTGAAACTATTTTTTTTGTTTTTTATGGTTAAGATATTTTAATGATATGTTGATTAGTATGACAAAGTTTTGTGATTCCTTCTATGTTCAATATGGAATTGACACTTGGCCCTCAAACACATATGACAACGTACAACTTCATTCAATGAGCATAATGATTAAGAACATGTGTTTCCTCACTCAAACTGAATAAAGTATGTACAAATTCTTAGACTTTAACACTAGAATCAGGTAGACTTTAACCCTCTAATCCCCAAGAATTCTTTATCCAACAAATAAGAGGTCTGATACACCAAATTCAAACCCATGTTTCCCACACTTTTGATCTCTAACTTCCCGAATTAAAATGGATGTACCCTGTGTTTAATTTCTCAAATGTTAACCTATAACATCACTACGGACTAGTAGAAAGGAAATCGTTGTCCGGGTAAAACCAGCGTCTCTTGACTAATATATACATACCTGTTTCCTTACAAGGAAAAGGCCTGAAGCATTAAAGTTGCCAAAAACTCACGGACCCAAAATTACAATAGAACTCGTGTGAATCCGGCTTAGGATTTGGGGCAGAGCCCGTGTAAAGGAAGGCACATAATTCAGTAAATAAAATCTCCTGATCTTATAGATCTGAAATGGAAGCTAAGTTGAATATGTTGGAAACATATCAATTAATTTTCTTATGCAGTCACATGCACATGCAATGCAGTTATGTTAATGGGCATGCATGCAATTTATTTACGAATTGTTTGTGTAACTATGTGATTTATTATTGATAATCAGTCTGTGTAATTGAGTGATAGATATTATATATAAGAGCATACTCATAGAGGTGTGAGTGCAATGTATAGTGAGTGTGTGTATGAGAGGATGGTTGTATGCCTGGGTTGGCTATTGTAATTCTCTATTGAATAAAAGAATACCTATTATCATTTCCCTGGTTAGATTTCCACATAAATCATTGTGAATAACAGAATACATATTATCATTTTCCTCGTTAGATTTCCTGAGTGGGCCTAATGGTTAAGAACATGTGTTTCCTCTTAAGAGGTCACAGGTTCAAATCCAGAGGGGGTAGTAGGGTATGTATACCTTCGTAGACTTTACCAGTCAAATCGCTGAGCAGAGACCTTCTTAGACTTTACCAATTTGGTGTGCTGGCTTAGCGGTGACCTTAAAAATAGAATATATCATTAATGTTCTCTGTTTAATCTTATTTATTGATACTCTGGTTTTTATGTTTTTTTTTTGTTTTTTGTTTTCTTCAGATGCCCAACAAAATATAGCCAAATCACTGCAACAAAACAATTGAGAGGATGATACTTTGAGCCCAAAACTCATCAGTCCATTCGCTATCAGACCTGGCAACGAATGGAACGCACAAGAAAAAAGTCAAGATGGACAAAACATAAAGATCGTGGCAATTAATAATCAATGGTCGCTGGGAGGGACTGCAATGGACTACAAAGCCCAAAGCTTTTAAAGGAATATCAAAAAAAAAAAACATGGATCGCATGTTGGTGGCAGGTGAGCCAAACATATTTGTGTGGTCACAAGACTCTTACTTAATTGCGTTGCAGCACCAAAGTAGTTCTGTAATTGCAACTTTAAGTTAATGAGTAGACCTACCATTTTTTAAATAGATTTCGCAGCCAGTTGTGGACATTCCTGTTTGAGTCACCTGCAATGATCTGTAGCACAAACCTTCACGTTTTTTGTGACGGTTGTTTTTGAAAAACCCAACACAATATCTCCTCGAAATAAGTTTGGTCGAACCGGTTAAATACCAGATTAAGAAATCGTCAAGATAATGCATATGGTTTGCCTAACTATATAAGGGAAAACTATATTTTTGGTAGATCGATGTTTTTCATGTGATGGACAGTTGTTTTACTTTTGCTCTTCTTAGACCTCATCGGAGGAAACCTGGAAATAGGCATCATAATTTTGGCATGCAAGATCATATCATTGGGAAGCACGCTACTCACATGGACAAAGCTCTTCGTTCTGTGTAAAATTCCAGAATAACACAACTACTACTTTGTCGTTTGTGTCGATGGTGAATTATGGAATCGAATTGATCTTCTCAACGCGACAAATGTCGTTCAAATAACCAGCAGGAACACATGTATGTATTATTCATTCATACTTACGTACATTCATTAACTTGTTCATTTAATGCTCACCCAATCATATCGTCTAATAAGAAATATTATTTCCTGGAGCAATTCTTTCCGTGCCACCATTGTCACGCCTGGATCTTCCTCGAGAATTAAATCCCTCCGCCCTTTAAACTTTCGAAGTGACATCTGTCCTGACAGTGCACTTTAAACGAGTTCCTTGAACCTTCCCCGGCTGTACCAAATAATCAAACGACTTGTCGTATTCACTGTTCCGCTGCAGGCGCCGAACAGAAGAATCCATTGTTAGTGTTTTTATGGAACACTGAAAGATCTGATCGGTTGATCCTTGGATTGAGCAATAAAGGTCTGTATACAGTGTGCCTTTGGTTTTGATTTTTCTTCACAGAGGCATTTTTATGTGATCCTCAGATTAACATATTTATTGCTGGTTATATCTATTTTGGACGCGTTGTTGATAAAAAAATATGTTCGTTGCGGGTTCCTGTGACTATTTTAAAACAAAAAATGACCGTTGCCCCGTATCCCACGCTCCCACAATGCAAGGAAAACTGAACGATTAATTGGGAATAATATAAGCCTGAGTGCATAAGGAAAACTAAACAATTAATTGCAAAAGGCACAGTATACACTTTGATAATGGGCAAAAGTTTTGTCGTTTTAGTGCACTCAATAATAATAATATTATAATCTAATTCAAAATCACGAGAGGTCACTGTTTAGTAATAGGTCATGGAGGTAAATATTCAAACTTGTAGGAATCACATGTTTTTGTTTCTATTCAGGCAAACATACTTCAAGGTCAAAGAAGTATGCAAAAATTTAGTAGAAGGATCTCACTTTTAATTATAATGTGCTAGAATTCAATTAAAATTTCAAATATCTCATATATTCCCAAAATTAATATCTCATTTGTTGGAGTGTGGAAGCCTCTTCATGATTAAAGTGGAAGCCTTTTTTGATGATTAAGTTTTTTATTATGAATCAAATTAAGTAATATAAAAGGATATTTCTTAAATATTTTTTCTTGAATTGTTAAATAGTTTTTAGAAAAGTTGAAGGGTTAAAGATTCTACTAAATGAATATTTTTTCACGGGATATTTGTCTTAAATATGGCAAAATTGTTGGACTAGTAGATTTAAGTGATTAGTCGAGGGAGTTTTTCAGCATGCTGAATCCATTTCTGCATTCAGAAATGGATTTTGAACAAAAAATAATGATTCATGTAAATTTATATTGCCTAATTCCCCTGAAAATACCATTTCTTAAAATAGCTAACCAATACCTTAAAAAAATACTTAGAATTTTAGATTGATTAAAAAAATTTATTTTTTCCATTCTCCAAATTTAACAACTTAAAGAAAAATTGCTACATTATTAAACAATTTCAAAACCAAACCAATAAAAATGAAATGATGGATATCCTATAAAAAATGATTTCTTTTCATGAAATTAAATATATCATATGAATAAATTACATAACTTAATGTCGAACTCCCCAAATAGTATTTATGTGTAAATTAATTTTATTGAGAAGTCTTGAGGATGAATAATGAACCAAAAAAAAAGATTTAATACACCCATTTTATTTTCTTCTAGTTTTGTAAATTAATTTTATTGAGAAAAACACTACAATTTAAGTTAATTTGATGATGGTATTGAGGGAAGAGTGCATCTACTTATTCTAATTAAGGAAAATAAATGAGAAACATTGAACTTAATGTCAAACTCCCCAAATAATATTTATGTGTAAATTAATTTTATTAGGAAGTCAATATGATTTAATACACCTATTTTATTTTTTTCAAACTCTATAAATTAATTTTATTGAAAATCCTCTTAAAAAAATAATTAAAAAAATAAAAAATAAATTATGATTTTATACACCCATTTTATTTCCTTCAAGCTCCACATTTAGTGTTCTTGACCAAACTGATATTTTGAGTTACCAGTCAATGTAGTGGTGGCATTGATGTCTCTTTGTCACACTATTCAATGCATATTACTTATTTCATATTGCTTAATATTTTCTAAAATGTATTAGTTATACCCCAAAAGTATAAACTATGCGTTGTTTTGATTAAAAGGTTTGGTAAACACTGTATAATCTTGGAGTCATTGTTGCAAGTTATCTTAGAGTCAAATGTTGCCATTCATGCAAAAGATGGCATTGGGAAAGGTTATGGATCATTCAAAGGTGTCTGCATGGGATGCAGACAATGTGATTTACTACATGTGATCCAACAAAAGGCACGTGTTCTCTCTTTAGGTCGAGTATTATGAATCCTCACATTCATTTTTCATGGACATGGACAGAAATGTGGTGAATGCATGGGATGCACAGATGTTGCTTCCCTACATGTGATCGAACAAAGGCATGTGTTACCTGTCAAGGTTGAGTATTATGAATACTAGTTCTTTTCATGAACATGAATGGAAATGTGGTGGATTCTTTGGTTTACCTACATGTTTGAGTTAATTTGATCTTTCGTTGTCGTTATTGTTATACATTGTCTCCTCCTTTAAATTGAATTTGGAAAAATGAATATAGTAACTAGAAAGAAATAGTGTATTGGATTTATTATCGATGGTAAGTACTAGATATTTCTTTATAGTTGCATGGGTCATTTTTAGGATCATCATTGTATATTGAATTTGGAAAAATGAATATAGTAACTAGAAAGAAATAGTGTATTGGATTTATTATCGATGGTAAGTACTATATATTTCTTTATAGTTGCATGGGTCATTTTTAGGATCATCATTGATGTAGATGTATATATGTTGTGATTGTGATTGCAGTCATGTGTGGAAGATGTTGAATAGTTCCTTGTAGTTTATATAGTCTTTCAGAATGCGAACTAGTTTTTTTGCTAAAGTAATTGGTTTTTAGTGATTTTTTTGGTTGTGTATTGAGAAGCCATGTTGAAAGGGTTGTCATTTGCATCTTCCCATTTGTAAGTATTGGTCATATTTTTATAAAAACATGGCATTTGTGTTTTTATGGATGTTTAGGTTAAATGATTTCTTTGTTTGAAATCACAATTGTATATTGTGATGTCAAGTGGAGAAATGTGTCACATTCTTCTATAAATGTGGGGTGGATTGTTTGTCACTCACATGCATTGGATAGTGACAAGAATGAGCATTCCAATTAACAACTTTTTTTAAGGTGAAATGGAATATTGTTGCAACATAAATTGGCCATGTATTTTTACAAAATTATTTTGGAGGATCACAACATCTTGTTAGAGTATTACCAAGATCATCTCCATCGCTAGGGTGTATTAATGATGCACATGTGATCATTGGAAAATATGAAAAATTTAACTATTCGCCATCCATAGTTTACTTTCAATCCATTTAAAAACAAAAGTGATGACATGAGCCCTGAGATAGCAAAAAAATATTTTGTGAGCTCACATGTTGTTTGAGGACTATTGAGACCATCTCAATCGATAAGGTGTTGTTAATTATGCATAGTCATTAGAAAATATGAAAATATTAACTATTCATCATCCATAATTTACATTCAAACTATCTAAAGAAAAAGGGAAGATATGGTATGTTTAAGTAGAGAAAATGTGCTTGAGGAATGCAATAAATGCATGAGAAACATTTTAACTAGTAAACCAATGTTGATTTCTTAGCAGACTAGACAACAACGAGTGTTTTCTCTTCTACATAGTTCATTATATAGACACAAGGATCATTGTGTATCTCTAAGGGGTATTTATATAACCTCAAAGACAATTTTTAGTTTGACAAAGACCCTCACAAACTCACAATAACTCTTTGTAGTTTGAAATGGGTGGTAGGAGACTTGAAACAAGTAGTTGTAGACTTGAAATATTTTTGTGAGCTCACATGTTGTTTGAGGACTATTGAGACCATCTCAAATGATAAGGTGTTGTTAATTATGCATGGTCATTAGAAAATATGAAAATATTAACTATTCATCATCCATAATTTACATTCAAACTATCTAAAGAAAAAGGGAAGATATGGTATGTTTAAGTAGAGAAAATGTGTTTGAGGAATGCATAAAATGCATGAGAAACATTGATGATGTAGCACCTCCTGCCTCAACAGGTTCTGCGCGACCTCCCAGTCTAAGGATCATTCATGAACATCCACTGAGTCGAAGCGGCTCTTTCAGATCCCTATCGAGACCGCAAATTTTGATCCACAGGTCCTTCTGCTTTCCCCACAGTCATTGTACACGACCGTGAACATTTTCCTGAAATGGAAATTTAGGTTTCGGGACCCCCTGTGTCCTAATGTCGAGAGTCCTTGACTCTTACCCTTTCTGATCTCCGAAATGTCGATTTGTCGAAAATGGCCTTAACAAAAATTATCCCCCTGGTTATAACCTTGGTCCATGTGACCACTCGTCATATGACCGTAACCCTCTTTCGGGTTCTTCACTTTTCGCGATTTCGGAGTTTTCCGTGTCGAAATGCTGGATTCTCCTTGTTGTTATCCACAATTTTGGTCATTGTGATGGTGTCATGGCGATGTTATGATGATAGAAAATCAAACTCCTCATTAAAGAACTCCTTCCTGAAAAGGGTTGCTCTTATCTATTTCCAGAAATCATGTTTTGAAGATAGTTCGTAGGCTGCATATATACTCTCCTGCGAGAATGATACATTCCCGCATGCTGCATTCATCTAGGGTGCGAACTTCTCGCACTGTAATCATTGACAGGGTGCGAACATATTTTTACAAAGGGAAAAGCTAAGATTCTCGAGCCTTCTAGAAGGGAATCTTCTAGAAGGGTGAGTTGGTATTCGAATGGTTGTTCAAAAGCTGGCATTCCAGATTTATTGGGATCATTCTTATCCTAGCAACTAATCTATTCTCTCTTATAAATTGGTGAGAATACTCATGGAAAGGGTTAACAAAGAAGTTGGCAAGTTTGAGAGATCTATTGGAGAATTGGTGCATGATTGT
>SNQJ01S0063029.1:58008-71391 GCA_010110895.2 Picea sitchensis | reverse complement strand
AGATAAATCTCAAAATAAACCCACAATATAAACAAGAATAAACCAAACCATTCACCAAAACATTGAACACAAGAATGTAGACAAAACCCTTGAGGTAGGGTAACACCATATATTATTCCTTATGGAAGGAATGCACTCCTCAAGCAATACTTGCTTGTACAATGACAATAATCTTCACTATGTTTCATTACATTTCTTACACTTCTTTATATATCTCTCTCTATCTCCTAGGAACCTTCTAGAGAGCCTTCTTACATTTATTACATCTAACTACCATAGTGGACCTAGTCCACCTTACATTGAATGACCACATTCTAATATATTAAATGACTTCCACTAATAATATATAACTACATTCCCATTGGGTACCTCCTTAGGCATCCCATATTATATCCCTAGGTATATTACAACCTTCCTCTCAACTAATTCAGAAGGGAATCCCTACATTCTCCCTGGATGGGACAAGTCAACTCACTAAACCTCCTTAGAAGTTGCGCCCTCACCCTGAATAAGTGTGTCCTTGCTATTGCAACCTGTGTAACTGTTGTTGAAGACTGATGGAAGATATGTGTGATCTTCCCAGTGACTAGGTTGTGTGTCTCAACACCAAAATCAACCACTGGGTGTATTCCTCCTAGAATCCACTCAGCTCTCTCTCCTGAGATGTGCCTCTCTCCTCAATGACAAGTAAAAATATTCATAATGGTGAATTAGGTTTCTTTACCCTTCCTTTATAGCTTCCCGAAACCCTGATTCGTAGTTGACCTATTTTTATCTTATATGTTCTATTTTTAGCTCACTTTGACTTAGAAGCACTTTTTAGTCACTCTTACCTCAATATCACTTTCGAATTATAACACCCTCGGCTGAAGTGGCCTCTAGTAACCCTATTTACCCCTACATGGCCCTAGCTATA
The DNA here is from genome assembly GCA_010110895.2 of Picea sitchensis. Classification (NCBI taxonomy): domain Eukaryota; kingdom Viridiplantae; phylum Streptophyta; class Pinopsida; order Pinales; family Pinaceae; genus Picea; species Picea sitchensis. The sequence goes on along the minus strand of SNQJ01S0063029.1, from coordinate 70,475 downwards.
GTATAACGGGCTTGTTTAGACCATTAATCCTCCTCTCTGGAGATCCTATTTGGAAAGGGAGATTACAGTTCTCCCTTCCTGAAATTGCTTGTCCTCAAGAAATACCAATCCAGGGTGTTGCAACACCTACTCGCTCTCCCAAGTAGCATCCTCTATTGGAAACTCTCTCCATCTGATCAAATACTCTCTGATGACCCTGTTCCTCAGTTTCTGCTCTCAAAACTCCAGTACCTCCTACAGAACCAACTCCAATTGTCCCTCCTCATCCAATGGTGGAAGCTCATCTAATGTGTTGATGAATTTCCCCACGGCCTTCTTGAGGCAAGACACATGGAACACGTTATGAATCTTGCTCCTCTCTGGAAGCTCTAGCTCATAAGCAACCTCGCCTACCCGACGCATAATCCTCTAAGGTCCATAAAATCTAAGCTTGAGCTTCTCATCCCCACTCTTCTTCAAATATGATTGTCTGTAGGGTCGGAGTCTCAGGAAAACCAAGTCCCCAACCTCAAAGTTGTGCTTTATCCTATGCATGTTCGCACTCATCTTCTGTCAATTCTATGTTGTCTGCAGGCTCTCTTTCAATAACTTGAGAATCTCCTGAATCTCGGTGATCCATTCCTTGGCTTCAATATCTCTACTCTCCCTGAAAACCAAGTCTACCAAAGTGGGAGCATCATAACCGTACAATGCTTGGAAGGGTGTCATGCCAATGGACATGTGGAAAGTGGTGTTGTAGCAATGCTCCCTAGATGTAGCCACCTGACCCATGTTCTCTGTTTTCCACCCACATAGTTCCTAAAATACCCCTCAACCCACTTGTTGACTATATTGGTCTTGCCATCTGTCTGAGGGTGATAGCTAGTGTTGGGTGTCAAATTTGTCCCCACTAATATAAACAACTCCCTCCAGAATGTACCAATAAACCTATAGTCCCTGTCACTGATGATGTTCCTCGGAAACCCATGGAGTCTAAAGACCTCCCTGAAGAATAACTCGGCCACCTGAACTGCATTGTACTCTATCAGTATGGCATAGAATTAAGAAAACTTGGTTAATCTTTCGGCCCCACATAGATGCAATCCTTTCCCTGAACCTTGGGTAGCCCTATGATGAAGTCCATTGATATGCTCTCCCATTTCTACTCTAGAATGGGAAGTGGTTGAAGTAGTCATGTTGGAAGCGTATGCTTTGACTTGTTCTGCTAACAAGTCACACACTCACTTATGTACCTCATAATGTTCTGCTTGAGGTCCTTCCATGAGAACCTCTCCCCGATATGCCTGTAGGTTTTGCAAAAGCCCTGATGGACTACTAATGGTGAATTGTGAACTGTTTCTAGGATCTTCTTCTTGAGTCTTGAATCTGGTACTAAGTAGACTTTTTCCTTGTAGAATATGACATCGTCAATGAACCTGTATCTGTCATCCGGAACCTGTCCATTCAAAACCTCACAAGAGAACTTGTTCTTGGAATATTCCACTAACAAGTGGGATTTCCAATTTCTTTGAAATCTCTATCAAAGAACATGTTGCAGGTCTCCTAGATAGTGCATCGGCCACAATGTTCTTCTTCCCCTTGACGTACTCTATGTCAAAGTTGAAGGCATGCACCTTTGTCACCCATTTCTGTTGGCACACACTGAGGTCCTTCTGATCAAGGAAATACTTTAAGTTGTTGTGATATGTTTTGACCATGAATTTGATGCCCACCAAGTATTCTTTGAATTTTTTCAAGGCATGCATGATTGCCAGCATTTCCTTGTCATAAATGGAGTACAAACTCTCGGGATGACCAAGCTTCTTGCTCTCGAACATAATGGGGTGTCCTCCCTGCATCAAAATTGCCCCGATACCCTCGTCGGACACATCATACTCTAATACAAACGGTAAAGTGAAGTCTGGTAATGCTAACACTGGACATGTTCCCATGACTTCCTTCATGTGATCAAAGGATTTCTGTGACTCCTTGGTCCAGACGAAAGCCCCATGTCGGGTGAGATTTGTGGGTGGTGCTCCAAGCTGAGAAAAAACCCTGACAAACCGCCTATAATAGTTGCATAGCCCAAAGAAACTCCTCAACTCCGTCACATTCTTGGGCATTGACCAATCCATAATGGCCCTGATCTTCTCCTGGTGCAGTTGTATGTCCTGTGCACTGATGATGTGGCCCAAGTAAAGTAGTTTTGTCATACCGAACTCACGCTTGGACTCTTTGGCATATAGTGACTGTGTCTCCATGATGCTCAATACCTCCTCATATCCTCCTGCCATGTCTTGTTCTAGACCAAGATTTCCTCGAAGAAAACCAAGACTGATTTCCTTAACTGATCCCTAAATATGTGGTTCATGCAAGACTGAAATGTAGTCAGTGCATTGGTGATCTGAATGGATCTTTTAAACGACAATGGTTGAGTTTTAAGCATGAGTTATTAAACCATTTAGGAACTGAATGAAAGAGGAATAATTAAAGAGGAAACATAGCATCTATAAGATAATATATATATCTGAACATAAACATGAAGAACAACAAACCATAAAACACCAAAGCGATAATGGAGTTCGGCAATCTCGCCTACGTCTCCGGGCCTTTGTCTTAGTGGGTGAGGCTTTCTTATTTTTGCTCAAATATTTAAAAGTACATCACAACAGTGCCAAAAAGGTTACAAAATTATCATTTCTTGTTCTACCAGATCTCAAGAACCCAACAAAACTAACGGCACTGAAATTGGATGAACGGAGCTCCCATAAATGGCCCGCAAAGGTGCTCTCCTCAATGGCTTCCCTGCATAAAAATGGCTTTGGCTCAAGAATCCTTCAGCATAAACCTATTCTAAACCCTCTTCCCTGGCTTCAAGAACCTCTGGTTTATATAGGCCTGAAGTTGGTAACAATCTCCCAACTTCCCCCCAATATCTGGCCTCAAAAAGGGCCCATTATCCCCCAAGATTGGCCAAAAATATCTAAAATTGCTGAATAATATCAATAAAAATATTATTATAATGTTTAAAACCCATAAAGTGCAAATATTCAGGGCGCAACCCCTTTAAAGCGGGCTCTTAGTCACATGGTGCCCTCCATGTGGCCTAGCGCTAATGTTGGGTGCGTTGGCCCCCCGACTGTTTGGCACCTGGTTACATTACATACCAACCATATGGCTTTAGCTAAAGACCTCCACGCGCTCACAGTGGTTAAACCCCCAGATATCTGCTTATGGTTACGCCCCTGGTCGAAAAGCTAGCCTGATCGATCGGGGCTAACTCCTTATCCACTCCAACAACGATATAACCCGAGGTCTTATGGTGTACATAACGCAACCGAAAGCTAGGCTCCAAATAGTTATCTATGCCAAAACATATACATATATCAACGGTCATATAACAATGGTTCTATGGAGCGCGTCGGGGGCTGGGGCCTAGCCCCAGCCCTATTCTCCATCGATTATACATAGCAGTAACCTTAAATACAAATGGTGAGGTATAAGGTTAAGCTTCAATAGGTAGGCGGGATGGTAGCCCGACCTACGCGAAGTCTCTGTCCCCATGGAGGTCCACGGTTCAAACCCGGTGGACTTCAAAACAAATGTTTACCATACCAAACAACCAATGGAGGGGTTCCACGTGGCAACCCAGGATTGGGCCATGTGGCACCATGTGATTTGCCCAAACAAATGCCAAGTGTCAAATGATGACCGGTCCACCTGTCTGTCCAGTCATCCATCCACCATACCTGCCACGTCAACTGGTGCCACGTGTCCCACCCTAACTCGTCCACTTGTCTGACATGTCATCAGTATGTACACCCAGTCACCCTACCACGTGTTAGTCTGTACGCCCGGTCAACACACTAAACCTGCCATTATACCTTGCAATGTCATTTGTACGGTCGTACGACCTGTACAACCAGCTGCCACGTGGCACTGTACGGACTATACAGTCAACATCTTTTTTTTGCCTATTTGACGAAATGAACAGACCGCGATATCTTGATCATACGACATTTGTTTGAGCCTGTTCAAGTTGCGTTGGGTTCGTATCGATGAGACCTACGCACACGTCCGTTTTGAATCCATTCTGATCACTTTAATGTTTAGGCCTTCCTGGACCCAATTTGGTCCGGAGATCCAATTCTGGATCACACCTCCCCACTAAAGACCTTTTGGTCCTCCAAAAGGTTACTAACCAGTCATCAACTATGGGATAGGCCACCCAAATTTTTCTTTCTCTTTAAAATATTTCCTTTGCACCTGTCTCATCAAGATCAACTGTAAAAAAAACCATGATATCTGACAACATATTGTTATCCACTTGTACTTGGTCACATCTTACTGAAGCCACTATCATCCATGTTGACAACATTACTAATGATAACATCATAAATATGACTGCAAATGACCTAATATGTTTTTAATACTTGCACGACATTATCTTATCTTGAAGAAAAATGTGATTGGTCTTCCATTCTACAATCATCTCATATTCTTGCTTAAGATCTATTGCTTGATTTGGGACAATTATAGGTGTGTTGCTTGCATGAGCTTCCTTCCTTAATTGTTCCATTGTTTAAAGAGATTGATTTTCTTTTAAATGATGAGCATGTACCACATATTCTTTGCCTTCTTTGATTAAGTGATATTGATTATGTTCCATGTAGAAGATTGCTTTGTGATCATACAAATAAGCACTGCCTAAGACCATTCCACATTCATTGAGTGGCACCACATCACATGTTACCTCATCCACAAACTTATATGAAATTGAAAACTTTAATGTGCATTTCTTTGTTATGTGCAATTGTTGATTGTTGCTTATCCATTTAAGTGTGTAAGGCTTATGATGCATCTGAGTGTTAAATTCCAATTGTTTAACCAATTCTTCTGAAATCAAGTTAGATTGAGATCCACTATCTATCAATTTGTCAACTTTAGTATGTCTCATTATGACCCTTATGTGAAACAATTTACTTCTAGAATCAAATTGATCACCAATTTTACCTGCCAAACCAACCAATGATACTTTAGATTCATCACCCGAATTTGATCCCAAGTCTGTTGGTCATGATGTTGTTGCAACTATTTGCCTCCCTTTATTCTCTTTGAACCAGTTCGGTCTCTTCTCAGAATGCAATTGCCAACAATGGTCCTCATCGTGACCTTCTTTCTTGCAATGCTTGCAAGAGGGCTTCTCTTCCTTTATTTCCACTGAATTTTCCTTCTTTCCTTTCCACTTCCTTTTCTCCTCTTTCCTTGAAGACAATTCCCCTGATACACCAACCCTTGTTTTCTCTGCTTCAATGTATGTTTTTTGAACATAAACCTCATCAAGATTAGTAGGTCCAAAAATAAATACAACGTTTTGAATATATGCAAGTAAACCTCCTATATACTTCATAAGAGTTTCTTGGGTATGTAAAGGAATATCTAACATCAATTCCATCTTACGAAATCCATCTATGTGTTCTTGCATTGTTTGTCCTTTTCTTAGTTTAAGAGATTGCCATTCAATTAAAGCTTTCTCTTTATAACCCAAAGGATAGAATCGCTTTCTAAGTGCAGAAATAAAACTTTTCCATGATGGAAATACATTACCCACTTGTTGCCTGCCATTTTGCAACTTGCTTTTCCACCAGATGAGTGATGTGCCTGGAAGTCTAAGCGATGACAACTTGATATGAGTTGTCTCATCCTTGATTTTTTACACACTGAAATAAACCTCCATTCATCTAACCCAATTATCAAGTCTCTATGCATTGACTTCACCATCATACATGGGTAATTCAAATTTTACATCAAGCTTAAGTAAAGCCATTTTTTTTTTATGTTTATGGGAATGTTTTCTTCCAGTGGATTTAGAACTTGAACTTGAAGAAGAAGAAGATGGTGGAGAAGAAGGAGGTGAAGGAGGACTTTGAGGAGGATCCTCTCCTTCTTCACTTTTGACCTTTGAAGATTCACCTACATTTCGTCTCTTCTGTTCCAAGTAATCCTCATACAAAACCTTCATCATCTCCGACATAGCGAAGAAAGTTTTCGAAACTATTTCTCATTAGAAAGTCCCTCTTCCGATGCCATCTTCTCACTTTGATAAGTTCTCTTTCTCAATCCAATCAAAGGATTCTCTTAAACAATATCACCTTCACCACGACTCAACTTTTCCCTGGTTAACATGCAAACTCAAAAACCAACCGTCAACTAGCTTTGATACCACTTGATCCGAATGGATCTTTTAAACAACAATGGTTGAGTTTTAAGCATGAGTTATTAAACCATTTAGGAATTGAATGAAAGAGGAATAATTAAAGAGGAAACATAGCAGCCATAAGATAATATACATATCTAAACATAATCATGAAGAACATCAAACCATAAAACACCAAAGTGATAACGGAGTTCGGGAATCTCGCCTACATCTCTGGGCCTTTGTCTCAGTGGGTGAGGCTCTCTTATTTCTGTTCAAAGCTTTAAAAGTACATCACAACAACACCAAAAAGGTTATACATTTATCTAGTCTTGTTCTACCAGATCTCAAGAACCCAAACAAATTGACGGCATTGAAATCGGATGAACGAAGCTCCCAGAAATGGCCCACAAAAGTGCTCTCCTCAATGGATTACCTGCATAAAAATGGCTTTGGTTCAACAATCCTTCAGCATAAACTTGTTCTGAACCTTTTTCCCTGGCTTCAAGAACCTTTGGTTTATATAGGCTTGAAGTTGGTAACAATATCCCAACTTCCTCCCAAGATCTGGCCTCAAAAAGGGCCCAATATCCCCCAATATTGGCCAAAAATCTCTAAAATTGTTGAATAATATCAATAAAAGTATTATTATAATGTTTGAAACCCACAAAATGCAAATATTCAGGGCACAACCCCTTTAAAGCGGGCTCCTGGTCACATGGCTCCCTCCATGTGGCCTAGCGCTAATGTTGGGTGCGTTGCCCCCTCGACTGTTTGGCATCTAGTTACATTACATACCAGCCATATGGTTGTGGCTAAATACCTCCACGCGCTCACAGTGGTTAGACCCCTGAATCTCAGCCTATGGTTACGCACGTGGTCGGCGGGCTAGCCCGACTGACTGTGGCTAACTCCTTATCCACTCCAACAATGATATAACCTTGAGTCTTATGGTGTATGTCACGCAACTGGGAGCTAGGCTCCAAACAATTATCTACTCCAACACATATACATATATCAACGGTCATATAACAACGGTTCTATGGAGTGCGTCGGGATCTAGGGCCTAGCCCCATCCCTATTCTTTGTCAATTATACATAGCAGTAAACTTAAATACAAATGGTGAGGTATAAGGTTAAGCTCCAATAGGTAGGCGGGCTGGTATCCTAGCCTACGCGAAGTATCTGTGCCCATGGAGGTCCACGGTTCGAACCAGGTGGACTCCAAAACTAATTTTTACCATACCAAACATCCAATGGAGGGGTTCCACGTGGCACCATGTGATTCACCCAAAAAATGCCAAGTTTCAAACGATGATCGGTTCACCTATTCGTCCATTCATCCATCCATCGTACCTTCCATGTCAACCGATGCCATGTGTCACCCTTGCAGTGGTGCCACATGTCGCACCCTGACTCGTCCACTTGTCCAACACATCATTAGTCTGTACGCCCAGTCACCCTACCATGTGTCAGTTCATGCACCTAGTCAACATGATGAACTTGCCACTGTACGTTTCCACATCAGTTGTATGGTCGTACGACCTATACAGTCAACTTCCACGTGGCACTGTACAGACTGTACAATCAACATCTTTTTTTTGCCTGTTTGACGAAATGAACATACCGCGATATCTTGAGCATACGACACCTGTTTGATCCCGTTCAAGTTTCAATGGGTTCGTATCGACGTGGACTACACACACGTCCATTTTGAATCCATTCTGAGCACTTTGATTTTTAGGCCTTCCTAGACCCAATTTGGTCCCAAGGTCCAATTCTAGATCAATTGATTAGCCCAAATGGCATACATAACCAGGAACTCAAAATGACCAAAATGGCATCTGAATGTCATCTTCTCTATGTCCTTCTCTCGGATGTTGATTTGATTATTTGCAGAGCGTGGATCAATCTTCGAGAAGAAAACTTCCCCATGCAGTTTATCTATTAACTCATCGATGCGATGGATATGATATCGGTTCTTGATGGTTTTCTTGTTGAAGGTCTGGTAGTCGATGCACATCCTCATGGTACCATCCTTATTCATAACTAAGACAACTGAAGAAGCAGATGCACTGTTTCTAAGTCTGATGTGTCACATCACTAGCAATTCCTTAATTGCTTTCTCTATCTCATCCTTGAACCTCCTAGGATGACGATATGGTGGTGTGATCATAGGTTTGGTCCCCTCCAACTCAATAGTGTGCTCAAACCCCCTGTCTGGTGATCTCCCCGGTGGAATCGAACCAAAAACATGTTGATGCCTTCCCAACAAGTTCTTGATCTATGTTTGATATTGTTGTCGACCCTCTGAATCCTTTTGTGTAGTGATCACGCACTCTGCATCATATGCTACCTGCCCATGCTTGAATATCCTCTCCATCCTCTTGGTTGAAACTATCTTGGGTGCCTCTGTCTACATGGCCCTTAGAACAATCATTTTCCCATCACTGTCTCTGAACCCCATCTCCAAGGTTTGGTAGTTGGTGGTGATTTTGTCCAATGTGAACAACCACTAGAATCCCAACACCACATCTATGTTATATAGGTCAACTACATAAAATTTGTCTTTCACGGTGTAGTTACCTAACTTTATCTCCAAGTCCGGGACTTTGTCTAGACACTCCAATGTATGGCCATATGCTACTGCAACATTGAATCCCTCTGATCCGGATTTTATGAGTAGAACGAAATGACTAAAGATTATTAACAGGTGCTTAACAAAAAATAACAAAGATACAGTAAAATTGGTTTTCTATTCAATAAGGAAATAAGATGAAACTGTAAAATGCAGCGGAAACAAGCGTGTTGGAATGGTGGCGGCTTATCTCTGAGAAGAGATGTGACAGTTGTGTTCATTCAAAAAAAAATGATTACAATGAGGCTCTAAAGGCATTTTTACAATAAACAGGAATGCCAAAAATCCTAGACATCCAAAAACCTAACCCTAGGAGATGAAGCGCCAAAGTCATGTGGGCCCCATCTGGGTAAGTTAGTACATCAACTTCCCGAGGTCGTAACTTTTGCATAAGATCTATGTTTTAGGCGTATGATAGTTCATTGGAAAGGTATCATTGAGGAGATTCATTTTGGGGGATCAATCATGCCTTTGACTATCATTGATAATCTCAATCTCGAAAAACCTTCATTTATGCCCTCAAAATGGCCCCGGAAGTTAAAACTGCTAAAAATAGTAAATTGCTAGAATTGTCAGAAAATTGTTTGGAGCCAGTTGGAAAAGGTGGGTGGCCATCGATATCCACCTGGATCAATCCTCCCTCCTTAGGAAGCAATGGTCTCCATTGCGTTGAGTTCCCCCATCAGACGAGAAAATTTCTGTTGAATTTGGCCCCGGGTGAGCCACTTGCCTTGGTGCAGGAGTTGTCCTGCTTTGACGACTTGATAAAGCTAAATCCTTTGTTGTCGAGTGCCCTTGATATGTGTGTGAACAATTTGATCGTTGTATGCAGTCGGGGTTGAGCTATGTTGGTGTCAGTTGTTCTTCTACGTCTGAGGTGTCCAATAGTGGTAGGAAATAAGGGCGAAGGAGATCAACGTTGAACACTGGGTGCAGGCCAAGGAAAGGAGGAATGTTGAGCTCAAAAGAATGATCCCCCATGGCCTTGGTGATGGTGTACTACCCATAACGGAGTGGGAGAAGCTTCAAATGGGGTCCTGTAAGGCGTTCTTTCTGCAAGTGCAACCAAAATTTTTCTCCCACCTGAAACTTATGTGGCACCCGATGTTGATCATGGCACTGCTTGTACTTGTTATTGGACTTCTGAAGGATATCTTGAACCTGTTGGTGGATGTGATGGATCCGCTCAATGAACTAGGTGGCTTTGTCCGCTTCAGTTGGAGCAGTAGATGAGTCAGTTGAGCTGACTGCAAGGGGAAGTGAAACATCTATGGGACCCAATGGTCGGTTGAGCTATGCAGGGCTCGGTTGTAGCTATGTTGGACATACGGAAATCTCTCATCCCATGTGCAAGGGTGCTTTGAATTATACATGTGAAGGATATTCACAATCATTCGATTTATGACCTCAATTTGGCGATCTATCTGGGGGTGGAACGTCGTGGATTTGGTGATCTTGGTGTCCAATAGTGACCAGAGGCTCAACCAAAATGTGTTGAGAAATCAACTGTCCCGATCTGAGACAATGGTTTGTGGGATTCCAAAATGTACCCAGACGTGTTCAAAGAAGAGCTTGGTAGTGGCCTCTGCTGTGATGTTCTTCTTCCAGGCAACCAGAATCGACATCTTAGAAAAACGATCAATAACCAAAAAAACAAAGTCATTTCCCCGCTTGGTGGACAGGAGGCCCGACATCTAGTCCATTGAGATGGATTCCCATGGCCTATCAGGAGTAAGAAGAGGGGTGTATAGGCCCTGTTTCTTAGTGGTTAGTTTTGAAATAGCGCAAGCAGTGCATGACCCGATATACTTGTTGACCTCTTGTCGAAGTTTCAGCCAGTAGAAATGTTTTTGTAGCATTGCCATTGTCTTTTCGATGCCGAAGTGTCTTGCCACCCGATTGTAATGGGATTCCCAAATCAGCTTCGCTCGCTCACTTGATGGAACATAGATATGGCCCAGTCAACACAACAACCCATCCTGAAGATGGAAATTATCGACAACTGCGTTTGCACCCAACATTTGATAGGTGGTGGTGAAGTTCGGGTCTGTCTCATAGAGTTGGGGCCATCCATAGGTCTCATGGCTGCAGGAGTCTAGCACTGTTGTGAGTGTCGCGACTGGCGGTCTACTGAGGCAATCACCGACGCGATTGGTGCTTCTTGTTTTATAATACTTGATGTTGAGGTGGAATTGCTGCAAGTATGTGGACCACTTTTGATGGCGATCATTTTGCAATTTCCCTTTTGTCTGCATGAACTACAGTAGCTTATGATCAGTGTGAATGACTGTCTCCTTCCCAAGAATGTAATGTCTCCACTCGCGGCAAGGTTGCACAATGGAGTACATTTATTTGTCATAATTAGGGTACTTACAGACAACATCTGATAGTGTCTCACTATGATAGGCCACGGGGTGGTTGTGTTGAGTGAGAACGAAGCCCACTGCATAGTCTGAAGCATATGTCTCGATATCAAAGGGTTGTTGCAGGTCTGGTAGTGAAATTACTAGCATTGAGCACAAGGGTTGCTTCAAATCATTGAATGGTTGTTATTGGGACCGGCCCCATGCAAATTTTGCCTTACCACCACCCCTGCTTATTTGGCCAAGGGCCCATGCAATATGGGAGAATCCCAACACGAACCTACGGTAGAAATTGGCAAGGCCCAAGAAGATCCGAAGCTCAGTGAGTGTGGTTGGTGCTGGCGAGTCATGGATGAATTGGATCTTGGCTGGATCCACATGTACGCCATGCTGATCAATTATGTAGCCCAGGTAATGGACCCTGTCCATGCCGAAGGAGTATTTTTCCAAGTTGGCATATAGCTTGTGCTATCACAAGGTGTGCAAAACCTGTTGAATAAGCTGCAAGTGTTCGTCCCAAGTCTTGCTGTAAATGAGAATTTCATCCAGATACACCACTAAAAAATTATTGGTGAATGATCGTAGGATATCATCCATCATCCTCATGAAAGTGGTTGGAGTATTTGTCAAACCAAAAGGGCATGACCAACCATTCAAAAAGGCCTTCCTTTGACTTGAAGTCGGTGTTCCATACATTTGTTTGTTCTATTGGAACTTGGTGGTAGCCAGACTTTAGATCAATCTTACTGAAGTATTTGGCCCCCGTGAGTTGATAAAGGAGGTCGTCGATTCGAGGAATCGGGTACCGGTTTCTGATTGTGATTTTATTCAGAGCCCGGTAATCAATGCAGAGTTGCCAGGTTCCATCTTTCTTCTGTACCATCACGATTGGGCTTCCGCAAGGTGATGAGTTGGGATGGATGTGCCCCTTGTGGACGAATTCTTGGATCTGTCACTTGATCTCCCCATGCTCTAACAGAGAGCGACGATAGACTAGCCCATTGGGCAGCGGTGCGCCAGGGGTCAGATCGATGGGGTGCTTGAATTGGCAGTGAAGAGGTACCTTGGTAGGTGAGGAGAAGATATCTGAGTATTCTTCCACGACCTTATCTACTTTCTTCTGTTGTGTGGAGAGGTCGTCCACGGTGACCCTGGATGTGGTTGTGGTATTTCTCTTATTCTGAGAGTGAATCACGAAGAAGACAAACTTCCCCATCTGAGAGATGACCTTCCTGCATTGCTTAGCAGAGATCAAGGAAATAGCACTAGGTGGGACTGCCTCGGGTATCCT
>SNQJ01S0063029.1:20803-41239 GCA_010110895.2 Picea sitchensis | reverse complement strand
ATGATGATGATGATGATGATGATGATGATTAATGTCCATTGAGACCCGAATCAGTCTATCACACCTTAAGAGGATAAGGGATTACTTGCAATTTTTTAGAAAAAAAAAATTGTGCTTGAAAATCATTAAGAGAAGCTTTCCAAGATCACCATAGTTTTGTTGAGTTAAAGGTTAGGAAGGTTGGTAGTGTGACAAATATTTTGAAATTGAGATCTAATCTGGGTATAGTTGGGACAATCTAAGAGAAAATGATTTTCATTTTCGACCTTCTTAGTGTCACAAAGGTGACACACTCTTTCATCCCATGGAATTTTAGGAATTGACCAACACCCAATTCACTATGGAGTTCATGAGAATTTGTTCTTATCTTAGCAATGCTTCTTTTTTTCTTTACACTAGTCAAAACAAAGAGATAATTTTGATCTTCTAGATTAGGGTTGATTACATCCCTATAATACCTTAATTTTATTTTTTCCTCTAACTCTTTATCACATCACATTTTCTCCTTAAATTTTGATTTGATTATATTTTTAATAATATCCTTATTATGAAAAATGGTGTCTTCCATGATTCCCCAATAGTTTAGCCAAGACTGGGCATCTTTATGCCATCCTTGCTTGAGTCGATGGTGGCTAGCATTGGATTTTGAAGAAATTTTAGGAAGCCTCTTGTATTCCATGTTGTTTAACTTGTTCTTATACATTAGGTATCTAGTCATAGTCGTGCTCTCAATGGGGGAGAGGCTTGCCTTTAAGAGGAGGATGGGATAGGGCATATTTCCTTTAATTTTGAGATTATAGGTTATAAAATACTTTTGTGTTTTCTCTATTTTTTTTATCGAGGATTCACGAGAGATACCACATCCCTAGACTTCACATCCATAAAGAATGACAGGTGTAACAAGAGTCTCAAAGAAGAGTTTCTTCTTATCCCAAATCCAAAGATCGACTGATTTACAATTGTTTTCAAGCCCACAATAATCTTTCCATTCCCCAATAATTCTTTTCTCAATGCCATAATTCGAGTTGAGCTTGTGGTGAATATCGATTCCAAGATATTTGTATGAAGTCACTTCCTCCAAGTTGTTGTTGTCATATACAAAGGTATCATAAGTGATCTTATTGGATTTAATTATCATGATCTTAGTCTTGTCAGTATTAACAGACCCATATTGGAGCAAAAATCCTTAAGGATTCTTAGTTGGTTTTCAAGATCATGGGGATTCCTCTTCATAAGAACGATATAATTGAAATAAAGAAGAATATTGATGACTATATCAGTGACATTTGGGTCGGCACAACCTACTTCTTCAGAGCAATCTTCTAACTTGTCAATGTATATGCCAAAAAGGGTAGGGGACAAGGGAAAACCTTCCTTGACTCCAATATTGCAGTTAATCTCTTTCGACCAGGCCTCAGTGTTTTTGACCTTGGAAATATAGTTCTCATACAAATATATTGCAGTTTCCCTCAACTCGAAAGGCACTTTTATCTCTTCCAACCTATTCCAATGGTTTTTTCTAGGAACCATGTCAAAATCTTTCCTAAAGTCAACAAAACAACAAAAAAGATTGGTTTTAGTATTGCGAAACTCCTCTACAATGATCCTAAAGGTAACAATATGGTCCACAATTGAATGATATCTCATTAAACCCGGTCTGGCTTGTATCTCTTGTACCGTGACTTTCTAGCCAAAGACTAATCTTCTTTTCCAAAATAATTCCATAAAGCTTGGATAAAATCAGGCTAATCTTAATGGTCCTATAATTAGAGGGAATTTTTCTATCCCCATTTTTAAAAATAGGAATAATGACACTTTGCATCCAGGGCTTAGGGAAGCCTTGCTTGAATGCTAAATTGAAAAGCTTGTGTATGTGAGGGATGAGGATAGGCCCTCCGATTTTAAATTTTTTAGCTTGGTAGCCTTCAATGTCCTTAGCTTTCCCATTTGCAAGTTGCTTAACCCTGAACTCTATGTCATCCAAAGAAAAAGTCTCATCCTCTGTAGGGACAATAGCAATGATGTACATGGCATTAGGGAACTCGTAAAGAATTTTAAGGTAGGAATTCCAATCCCTTAAGGGAATTGTATTATTTTCTTTAGTATTTCGGTTTAGAATTTGCCTCTAGAACTTCTGAGGATCCAACTTAGATAGTTGTGAAAGTTACTCTTGCCTTTTATTGATATAGTACCTTTTTTCCTTTTAATTATGGATTTGTACGTATTGATCTTATCGAGTTTTAAGGAATCATTAGAAACATCCCTAATGGATTTCCTAGAAATTTTACATTCCTTATCATACCAAAGGTTGGTCGTTCTATTATTCTTTTTACGGGACACCTCGAAAGAGAACTTGTTAATAGAAGTGGAAAGGGTAGTTGTAAAATTATGATAGAGGTCTTCAATGTTGTCCTTATAAGTTAGGAGATGTAATTCACTATTTAAATCCTTTAAGAAAAGGTCAACTTTACTTTTGTCAAAGCGCAGTTGCCTTTGATTATCATAATTCTCTTCAGTGGTGCTCATGTGCATGGCAAAGTTTATAGTTAGGGTTAAAGGTCTATGATCAGAGTCGAGTTCATGGTCATTTAAAAGGTCAAAATTTACTATTTGGTTGGAAACGAGGATATCATATATCACATAATCTACGACACTACTACCTAGCCCATGAATACAAGTCATATGGTTGGAGTTTTCCACTTCATTACTCCATTGCAAATTATTAGGTCTTGAGAGCTACAGAGCTTGACCAACTCAGTACCAAACAAATTCTCAGTTAGGTCTTCAGAGCTTCTTTTGTATCTCTATTACATAAAACAAGGTCATCATCTAGCCATAAAGGATTATGGTTGGAATCATTGCTTAAAAGAGTAGCTTGGTTAATTGCAGTCCTAACATTAAAGTCTCCTAGCAGGAGGATATTACCTTCATTTTTCAAACTAGAAATATCTTTTTCTAAATTATTATAGGGACAATTTCTATCTAGATTGTTTTTTCTTGTAAAAAGTAGAATTAATAGGTGCAAAATAGAAAATTTCTATATACATCTTCTTAGCGTTGGTGTCTGAAATTTTTATCCAAATGTACTGATTGAAAGGGTCAATGTTATGAAGTTGAATGTGGGGAGAAATTATCTTTATAATATAACATGCTATGCCTCCTATCCCTCTACGGTGGTACTTTTTGTTCCATGTCGACTACAAGACGAAACCTTCTATATTAGGGTCCTTAGACTCTTCCTTCTCCCAAGTTTCAACTAGACAAATAATATCAATATCACTCAGGATCTAACTTATCATAGGACCTTTGCGCCATGGAAAGCCACAACAATTCCATAAAAGGATTCCAAGTGTCCCAAATTCCTATTTATTATTATCCTTCTAGTCTCTATTGTTGACACTGAGAAGGGGGTGAATCAATATCAAGTACAATTTAAAAACTTTTTGAACTTATACTTAAACCATTCAATTATATCCAATGAGCAATGAACAATAGTATACGAGTTACACCAATACACCACAATACACCATGCACAATATATGAGAAATAATCAATAGTTATTGTTCAAGGGAAGTAATGACTTCCAAAGGTAGTTACAACTTCAAATGTAAAGGGAGGGATAAACAAACCTCCAAGAGGAAGATACAATCCTCCAATATCAAGAAGAGTTGAACTCTCCATCTTATACCTTCCTTCCACCCAAGAATATCACAGAATATAAAACTTTCATTAAATTATCCTGTATCAACCAATCATCACATAGAGACTGATAATGCTTCTTGAGACTGGCTGAATTTCTACAATTATTCAATTCTTGGAATACTCTAATCCTGTAGATAATATTATTCAATTTATTCTCTAAAACTACTCCAATTTTCACTCTAAAGATCCTCCCAAAAGAAGTTATAGAGAGAATGAGTAGACCTTGTTCAATTATGGTTTATTCGAGTAAAACTTATGCAGAATTCACAGCAGCTCAATATTTAACATAATCTAGTTCTGAAACTCACGCACTGGAAACTAAAGTCTGTAATATTCCAATGGAAATTTGTCCCACGTCATTGGATTCTCACGATGAATAAGTTATGATTGTTTTACCCGGAACGATGATGTTTATTCACTAGCTTCATGACTGGTCTAGGACCTATCTTCACATAGTGTATCTCTGTAATTATAGCGAATCAGAGCTGAATTTTTTTACCACAGGTGCAACAGTATATTACCATAATAATCATATAATTTTACCATCTGAATCGTTCTAGAAAAAAGTTATGGAAATGTGAGTAAGATGACCTGAGAAATAAGCATGCAACAGAAGACACCACCAAAGACTTCATCCTCCCTTGAAATCGGCCTTCTTGCCACAGTTTCCCTGCTAAATTTGACTTTTGTATCCCAAATTCAGATGTATAATGATGTTTATTTATACCATTTATCTGTCACTTTCTTTTTAACATTATGGCCGACTGACACTTTCTTATTTTGTAATTCTTTCTTTAATTAGCCGGGGCTCTGTGTACTTCCTTCTTCAATTCCTTTGTCATCTTCAAAATTCATTTCTCCTCAACCATGAGGATCCGATGAGAAATGTCACATACCACCGGAAACAACATGATGTATGCTAATATCTATCCATGGGTGTTGTATGTCTGCATGTGCATTTCCTTCATGTCCAAATACCTTCATCAATCTTATTGTCCAAAATTAGAGGTTGAAATCAATGACAACAACCAATCTTCCAACATCTATCCTAACAATAGCTTTTTTGATTTCTAATTGTATTGTCCATTTCCTTATTTCATGGATTTTGTTTACCTTTTGAACTTCCTTCCTTAATTCGGCAGTCTTGGGAATGAGGTCTTCATTTATAAATATTCTTGGCCCTTTTAAGCTCAGAAATTTACCAAGTATGCTATATTTATAGTTATGAATTAGATTTACAAGCTTACTTTGACCTGTGAGATCGACCCTATCTTTATGATCAATTGTTTTTTCTAGCCTCTTTGCTTCTATGAGGTAAGTTGTTTCAATTTGTGATTTAGTTTTTGGGTGTTGTATCTGCATGTGCATTTTCCTTCATGTCCAAATACCTTCATCAATCTTGTGGTCCAAAACCCATGACTAGGGTTGAAATCAATGACAACAACCAATCTTCCAACATCTATCCCTAACAATAGCTTTTTTATTTCTAATTATTGTCCATTTTCCTTATTTCATGGATTTGTTTACCTTTTGAACTTCCTTCCTTAATTCAGCTTGGTCTTCGGGAATGAGGTCTTCATTTATAAATATTCTTGGCCCTTTTAAGCTCAGAGATTTACTAAGTATGTTATATTTATGGTCGTTACAACTTACTTTGACACAGATCGACCTATCTTTATGATCAATTGTTTTTCCTAGCCTCTTTGCTTCTATGAGGTAAGTTGTTTCAATTTGTGATTTAGTTTTTAATTCTTTTTTTACTATTGCTAGCGTATCCTCCTCTTGTTGTTCTTTTATACCAAAAATTATGAGGTTCAAGGCTCTTTTATTACGCTCATGGTCCAGTTCGATTAACTTATTCATTTCCTCTTTGATGGGTTTGATATCCAATTTGTTTTCTAGATTAGTGAGGGTCAAATTGTTGGTTAGCTTTTATTGTAGCTCTTTAATCATATCTCTCAAGTTGTGATTTTCTTCAACCTCTCCATATTGGGTTGGTTGTTTTTGTCTTTCCATTTCTTGAATCCTATCCTCCATTGTCTGCAATTGACTCTTGAACCCTAACAATCTATCCTCTATTTGAGTTTGAATGGTAACTTTGAAGAGGTTGATTTTTTTATCAAGCATTTCCTCTAGCTCTATTTGGAGTTTTACATCTCTTTCTTCACTCCTTTTTTCTAATGATTCTAACTCTATTTGGATTTTGGCATCTCTTTCTTAATTATCTCTAGGGTGACTTTGGAGGGCCTCCCCCCGACAGTTGAATTTTTGGAATAGGTGGTGAAGAGAAAAAAAACAATAATTGTTATTTTAGATTGACTTTAAAAATGAAAATTAATTTTTTTAATTGATAATAATGATATTAATTATTATCTCCCCCCGGATGGGGTGCCACCTGGACAAAGTCCGAGGACACTTGGAACCAAGAAGCCAAGGGAGTTATTAACCCCGACCTCCAGCCCACATTCATTAACTTCCCCATGGCTCACACCATGAGGAAAGTTATGGTAGTGCATCTAGCTAGACAGGCCGTATTAATAGTCGCGTGAGCAAGCCAGACCAGGTGTACCAGGCCTAAGTTGGCTGTCAACTTGGCTTCAATGGAAAGAAGGGTTGTCAACTCAGGGATGAGCGGCAATAAACGGTCTTTCGCCCTGGTGTATTCCTCCATTCTTTCTCTTCGTCTCTTCTGAGCGAATCAACATTGCTGCTCTCTGTGTTTTTTTCTTGAGCACTCTCTCCATATACCCTAGCTCCGATACCCTCCTCCCGCCATACTCGCTTTTCCCTCACAAGATCCTTCTCTGCATCTCCATCAATGTCTTCTCCCGCTCTTCCCAACACCTTCTCTTTGCCTCCATTCCCACATACCTTCCCCTCCATACTCTTCCTAGCATGCCCAGGGAAAGAGGGAAATCCAAGAGGGGTGCTTGTTATTACAACACCCTCTCCTGTCGCAATAGACTCTCCCCCTCCCAACTGGCTCTTATTGGCCATTTCACAAGCCCTCGACACACCAACTAGAGGTCGCAGGAGGCTCCTCAGTCCACTCCTCTTCATCTCCACGACGTCAACACGGTGAAGGAGGAAGTGTCACCTTCGTGCGCACACATTCCTCCATCCACCCCTCTTTTTCTCCATGGCCTAAGCTCAGTTAAGGAGGAGGCGTTGACTTTGTGTGCGTGCTCTCCTCGGGCCACCAATCTCTTCCCCCCCCAAAAAAATCAATCCACAGGACCCCTACTACAACGATGGTAGTTGTATGGTGGACGAGGAAATCCCCCCAAGCTGGCAAGTGGAGGAAAACGCAGTGGCTGCGAACGAGATCACCACATAGGTCGCCAACAAGGAAAAGGAGGAGGAGCATCCTCAACAATTTGCAAATCACCTCATTGAGGAGCACCTCCAACTCCTCTTTGAAATCAGGCAGAAACAAGACGATCAGATGCACTCTCAGAGCATCCTTGGCCAAAGGATGGACATCCTGTTCAACGCACTAGCGGATGCTCCTGCGCGAACTAGATGCCCAACATGTGGCCAGTGGTTCACCCCGGTCTACAACATTCATGGACAACTAGGATCGACAATGGAGTGAAGTCTCTAGGTTATGGTTCTTCCTCAATTCCGGTTGCAGGATGAATTGCTTAGTTTACCATAGCAGCAGGATAGAAGAACACACAGTTTTCCCATATACTATTTATGTAGTTTTGTTAATAACATCTTTGTCAATAGTTGGTCTTAGAGACCATCTGAATACTGTACACACATTTTTGTTTACGCAGATAGGATAGGATACAGAATTTTGTGTAAGCAGTTTTGTTCAAACAGCTCTAACATACATGATGATGTGTCAAACTCAGAACATCTAAGAGCCACCTGTTCCGGTTTCCCATCTGTGGCAGAACGGGTGGCTCACACTTGTCATTGTACAACTTACATATGTCATTAAGATAATGATCTACTTTTATTTACAACAAAAAAAATATTAATTATTATCTCTAAAATCAACTTTTACTTTTAAACTTAAAAAAATATATATATATAATTTAATTATATTTAAATCTCTTTAATTTTCACACGTTACTAAATTATAAAAATATTTTTAGTTAAACTTGAATGAAAGAAAAAACTAACTTACCCATTTCAAATGTCATGGATTGAAAAAACTAAAACTAATTTCTCAAAACTCAAAACCGTAGAGAAGTATGAGAAAGAAAAAAATTTACATTTCAATTGTTTTTTATACTTCTCAATATTTAATAGATCTCAAATTAAAATGGACATGGAATAGTGAAATGACAAAGTGTTTATTAATTTATCATTTATTATTTAATTAATTATTATATATAAATAATTATTTAATTAAATATTATTATATCATATATAAATATGATAACATGATAATATATATAATGATTTATTACTTTAAATATCTAAGTATAAGTTTTTAAATATATAGAGATATAGGTAATCTTGATGATGATGTTTATATTCATTATTAACTAAATTTATTAAACTCTGAAATTAAATATTTATCAAAATTTCATTTTTTTAATAATTAAATAAAATATAAGTTTATAATTAAATATTTTTTTTTATATAAGTATAAGTTTTTAAATATATAGAGATATAGGTAATCGTGATGATGATGTTTATATTCATTATTAACTAAATTTATTAAACTCTGAAATTAAATATTTATCAAAATTTCATTTTTTTTATAATTAAATAAAATATAAATATAAATATTTTAATAAAATTATAAAATTAAATAATAAACCATCAAACCGACTCAAATATATAAAACAAATTCTAATAAATTTTGTTTTTATTCGCACATTAGTTCACTGTTCCTAAATACTTCCATCACTACCTTAAAAAACTATTAAAAATAAATAAAGATATTTTAATTCCTTTATATACAAAGGAGAATTGAGATATCACAAAGATATATATGAAATTTAAATCAGTGATTAAATAAAATTAAACCTTCAACTACCTTACTATCTAAAACAAAAATAATACTTCATTAAATAACAATTAAATTTATTATTTATATTTATTAAAATGAGCCATACTTTAATCAAATGAGCCAAGCCTTCTAGAAGGTCCCCTTTCTCTTTGAGGAACCTCTCTCTCAGCATTGCCTCGGCAAACTTGTATAACCAAATTTGTCCCATGTTCATATGGGCTTTTAAAGAATCACAATCTATATTCAATGCGTGTCTCTAATCTTTTGTAATACTACTATTGGTTGCAAGGTGGTGAATGTTTTCTGGCTTTGATTTTTTTTAATAATAATTGTTTTTTAATAACAATTAATTGGTCGTAACTCAAAAATGTATGTGATTATAATTTTATGTCTTGTTTAATATTTCAGAATAGTTTCTACAACTTTACAAGTTGTCTTTGATGTCTTACAATAGTTTTTACCATTTTAAAAATTAATCTTCCATTCAAGTAAACTAAACTAATCTATAAAAAGATGACTATTCAAATAAACATATGAAATCTACTTTATAACCATAAATTTACACCCTTAAGTGAACATCAAAATTAGTCACAAGAAGCCTTGAAAATAACTCTACACATTATACTCAACAAATGTTCACTAAATTTTTTTATGATATAGATGTATCTCGTTTTATTTTTATAAACTTTTTTTTATACACACATAAATAATGCTTTCTCTGTAATATCTTTAAAAAAAAATGATTATTCAAGTATTTATATAAAATCTACTTAACAATAATATATTTTGCACCCTCTTTTGTGGACCAAATTCATAACTTACATAAATATAACAATAAATCATCAATAAAATGGGTGCACTTTTGGTGAGGATGAGGAGGCGTCGTCGAACCAGGTGGAACTTTATCTATTTTTCAATTTTTTTTGCGGGATAGTATCCAGCAGGAGTCATGGAGGAGGATATTGGTCCTGGAATCGTCTAGGTTTGGAGGGTCTCAATATTCCTTCCTTGTTATTTGGCTAGTTTATCTTTCAATTCTGCTACACAATTTCTCTGGTGCTTGTAGGTGATGTTTCTTACTATTTTTTAGGCTATTTGGTGGGAGTGTCATTTAATATTGTCGTCTAGTATTCATTGAAGGCTTAACTACTATTTTTGGAATCTGTAGCAAATCTCTCCGAACCTACGAACCTTACCACTAGTTCCTCGAGGTTAGGATAGTGGATCCCAGGTGGACAACTTTACCTTAATCCTTTGTCAGAGTCATTATTTACCTCTCTTCCTTGGACTTTGGAGTGTTTCTAGCCCTATATCTTTGCATTTTTTTTTTAGTGGGTTCCAAGTGGAGATCAGATGTCACTTAACCGGTTGGAAAAATTTAATGAGGAAGTAAATGTATTAATGAATGAGCCAGTTGATGGACTTTGGCAGGTGGCAAAAGTAAATAATGTACATACTTCTGGAGAGGTAATATCGAGTTATCAGACAAATGGTTCATGTTCAAGTGCAGAGCCATTTTTACAGGAAAATTCTCATAGCAAGGAATCCGGCTTAGCGCCTTCCTTAGATACATACTTACCTGCACTATCAGAGTCTACTTTGGGGATCCAGAAACTGTTGTCGGGGTATAGTCTTCAGAAAGCCGAAAGAGGGACTATTTCATCGCCTTCTCATCTTAAAGTTATTGGCTTTGCTACTGTTCATAAGGGTCGCAGACAATAGGCAGCTAAAAAACTTGTTAAAAGAATGGTCCTAGGCTCATATATAGGCCTGAAGGACACCTGCAGGATGGAACTATGTGGTATAGTTGGTAGATTTTCATATAGTAACATGTGTGTGGAGAAGTTATCGGTCTGGTTGGAGCGGGTTTGGCTTCCGGTTCTACGATACGTACCTAAGGTATTTTTCTTAACTAAAGGGTGGATAGGTTTTTTGTGTAATTGTCCTGAAGATTTTACTATTTTGATAGATGGGAAATGGGTTAATGGTAATAACAGTCTTATGTTAAAAAGGTGGTGGGTATCATTCAACCCAGAAACATAATACTTCTCCTTTCAACATATTTGGGTTTTATTACCGGGACTTCCTTTTTATTTTTCAAATGAGGTGGTGTTGGTGGCCATTGGAGACTCCCTTGGTAAATTTATAATGATTGACATAGCAAATCTTTTGGCCTCTACTAGAAAATTCAGTAGGGTACTAGTTGAAATAGATATACACCAGGGGTTGTCGGAGACTTTAGAAATAGAGTGGAGGGGAAAACACTTCCTACATAAGTTAGACTATCTTGGTATTCCATTAAGATATAGTATTTGTAGAAGTACTTCTCATCTTCGAAGAGATTGTAAAGGTTTTGTTGATGGAGATATTGTTCAGGAAGGAACTGATACTTTCTATGGTACACTAGACTTTTCTGTGGAAACGAGATTCTATGGTTTCAATGCGGTTCGTCGGGACTGTGTTGAACCCAGTTCTTTGAAGAGAAGTACCATTGTTTCGGGTAAGCTTCAATCGTTTTGTCCAGTTTTTTTTAATACTCTATCTGTTTGGGAAAGAGATGTAATAAACTATTCAACATGGCTTAAGAGTGTTACTACAAAAATCGTTTCGCCACCTTCGGCTGTAAAGGGGAATACTGGGGATATTAACCTTTCTTCTGGAAGCCTTGATCCTCTACAAACCTCTTCAACTGTTGTTCTGGGATTGGAGCCAGTGACTGCCATTGATATTCAGATTATGTCCAGTGTAAAGGTTCCTATTCGTAGCTCTACTCTAGAACCCTCCTTACAGTCTGAGGACTTTTGTATCTCGGGAACAAGTCAACTATTGTCGAGTCATATTTCTAGTCCACTTGGCTATAGGGAACCGAAAGACGGGGAGTCCACTCTATCTGCGGTACTTGACTCTTTAATCCATTTTATCTGTGGTAATGATTCAAATGTGAAATTACTAGTGTATCTTGGTAAATCAGTCATTGATGATGTTGTTGGAAAAGGGGAGGCTAGTTGTTCACGATCATCCGATGTAGAGGCCGGGAAAGAATATTCTCGGTCTAGGGGATTGGGCATTGAACATTCCCCGATAAAAACCAAAAGTGCCCGAAAAAAATTGACACTTGATCCCTTAATTGTTTCTGTACCACAATCTTCCACCTAGGGTGGGGCCCTTAGAGCGTTGAAGGCCCTTGCAAGGTCAAAGTAATGATACTTCTCTTAGTAAACTTATGGGGGACTGGAGGCACCCTAAAAGTTGCCTCGATTCGAAGTGTATTGGACAAGACCTGTCCTAATATTTTTTTCTTACAGGGGACTCTTGTTCATTCAGAAAAAGCTTGTTCTTTCTTCCACTCTCTTAGGCCTACTTGGTTAAGTTGTGCAGTTAATTATGTTGGTAGCTCTGGCAGCTTATTGGTTTCGTGGGATCCTAATTACTTTGAATTGGTTTTGTTTCTTACTTGTGGTGGGATCTTATTGACAGGAATATGTTTAGAAAGTAGAAGACAAATAAACCTACCAAATGTATATGGGCCGTGCATGGAGTGCAAACATTTCTGGGAGAAACTGGAATCTTCGGGATTGTTGAATTTAAAAAGTCTAATTCTAGTAGGTGATCTTAATCTGACTTTATCATCCAGATAAATCTGGGGTGGTACATCCTTATTAGGATCGTTGGCAAATTTCTTTAATCATTATTTTTATAAAAATAAGCTAATAGACATTGTGCCGGGGAAATTTGTGCCTACATGGCGCAATGGTCGTTCGGGGGAAGAATTTATCGCCAAGAGACTTGATAGAACATTTATTTCTGAAGATCTTGTAGATACAATTGGGATTTATAGATCCTGGGTGGAATACCCTTTCATCTCCGACCATGCTTCGATTCTTCTTCAATTGGATCTTCCTCCTTTATATAAGGCTTACCCGTTTAAGTTCAATCCTTTGTGGACTAAATAAAATGAGTTCATATTGATGGTGCAAAAATTGTGGAATGATCCTAAATATCTTAAGGAGACTAGAAAGAAAAAATGCCTGGTATGGAAGATGAAAGATCTAAAATTCATCACCAAAGCTTGGAAAAAGGACCGAAAGAAGAGTAAAAATGCTCGGCTTTGTTGCCTGGAAAATGAGATTTCTTATAGGATTCAAAACATGATGGAGGGATTATGTAATACTATGAAGAATACACCATTAAAATATTTGGAGAATGAAAGAAATACCTTAATAAAGAAATTGAGGAGCAATGGCACCAACGTAGTCGGGCTATCTGGATCAAAAGTGGAGACTTAAATACAAAAAAAAATCATAATTTTGCGAGCTTCAGAAGAAATAGTAAATATGTTTGGGAGATTCATGGAGAAGAGGGTCAGGTTTATAGTGGTCAGGAAAACATTAAATCGGCAGCACTAAATCACTTCAAAGACTTTTACAAAGAAAATAGAGGACCTTCTACCAGTGAACACGTTAGGGTGGTTGCATTATATTCAAAAATGATGAATGACACAGAAGTTGAGGCACTTTACAAACCTGTGGATAAGGAGGAATTAAAAAAGGTATTAACAAATTTTAAAGTGGACAAGAGTCCTGGCCCGGATGGCTGGACAATGGAGTTTTTTAAGAATCTTTTTGAGATTGTTGGGGAGGACCTCCTAGAAATGGTAGAAGAATCAAGATTAAAAGGATTTATTCTAGGAGCTTTAAACTCAACTTTCATTACTTTTATCCCCAAAGTAAATAAGCCTAACCATTTTGGAGACTTTAGATTGATCTCGTTGTGTAATCTTAGTTATAAAATTATATCAAAGATTATAGCAGATCGGATTAAACTGATACTGCTAAGATTACTCTCGGAGGAGCAGCTGGGATTTATCCAAGGGAGACAGATTCAGGACGCCATTGGTATTGTTCATGAGTGTATCCATAGTATTAAAAAGAATAAGTCCAAGTCTCTGGTTTTAAAATTGGATTTGAAAAAAGCATATGATTGTATTAACTGGGATCTACTGCGTATGGTGCTCCTTCAGATTGGTATAGGAAAAAACTTGACAAATTGGATAATGAGCTGTGTGGTTTCCACTTCATATTCAATTTTGATTAATGGTGAAGCAATTGATTTCTTTAAAAGCGGTAGAGGTATAAGGCAATGATGCCCTTTATCACCTCTCTTATTTATCCTAGTAATGGAAGGTTTGAGTCTTCTATTGAAAGACAGTCAAAGCGAAGGTATATTGTCTGGTATTAAAGTGTCAAGGACTATAAACATTCTTCATATTATGTTTGTTGATGATGTGGTCATTATGACTAATGCTAATATGCAAGAATGGTGGGAAATTGACAAGGTGTTAAAATGTTTTTGTTTGTCCTCAAGCTTATCTATCAATGGAACAAAGTCTACCTTTCATCAAGCTGGAATGTCAGATATGGATCTGTTCCTTTTAAGGCTATCTCCCCTTATAAATTCTTGGAGTTGGAACAGGGGTTCAAGTAACTGGGATTTTTTATAAAGTCAGGATTTTAGCGTATAGAAGATTGGGGTTGGTTAATTAAAAAGGTGGAAAAAAGGATAAGTAATTGGTGCCATAGGTGGTTGTCCTTAGGAGGGTGATTCACTCTTTTGAAAGCAGTGTCGGAAAGCCAGCCAATTTATTGGTTGTCTCTCATGATGGTCCCCTGTTCAGTCTTGAATACATTGAGGAAATTGATGTATAATTTTTTATGGAAAAGAAATTATAATTCTCATCAGATGCATTTGTGCAATTAAGAGAAGATTGTGCTACCAAAAATATTTGGAGGTTGGGGCATTCGAAACATCTTTGATTTCAATAAATCTTTGGCCGCAAACACTCTATGGAGAGTACTTAATGGAGAGGGAATTTGGCACAGAGTTATATATGAGAAGTATATTCACAATAAAACGGTGATAACTTGGCTCAAATCATATTCTTTCCATCTTAATGAGGCCTCTAGAATATGGAGTGGCTTGTTAAAATTTATCCATCTTATCACACATGGATTATGCTGGAATCCAGGGACAGGTCAACAGATTGCTTTGGGAAAGGATCAGATATTGGGGATGGGAAATTCCTCTTTCCTATCAATTAATTTACTCTCTGCTTTAAATCAAAAGAATATCAAGACTCTTTCCCAAGTCAGGAAACACTTAGAAGATCAGGTTCCATCCTCTAACTGGTTGAGCAATATTGATTTGGGTCTATCCGATGAACTTGAAAAGGAATGGGATCAGTTTAGACATGTTCTTAATGAATCAAGAGCTCTAATATATGAAGAGGAAGATAAATTAATGTGGACGGGAGGAGATGATTCTGAAATCCCATCAGTTAAAAATTTCTATTTGAGCATCATTAATTCAAAAAGTTTGTTAAAGGTGGAGACTTGGAGGAGATCCATTTGGAAATGGAAAGTACAATTAAAGATCAAATTGGTCTTTGGAAGGAAAATTACTTACTTGGGACTCGTTACAGAAAAGGGGTTGGGAAGGACCTGGGCGTTGTCCACTGTGTAAAATGGAATCGGAAACTATCTTTCATCTCTTTAAGTCCCGTCCTTTTGCAACAACAGTTTGGAATATAATTATAAAAGACTTAAACATAAAGTGTCACTGGACTGGGAGCACTCTATTTGATTGTATTAAAAACTGGTATGAGGACAAGTCTTCCCCTACTCAGATATCAGCTCTTATCTGTTGGCATATCTGGCATGAACGAAACATATCTATCTTCAAAGACTCCAGTCCATCAATTCCGGTCATGATCTATAAAACAAAGGCTCTATTAAATAGAACCAACACTCATTTGAAAGACAGACTTCATTGAGATTTAATGATTACCTACAAAATGGATTCAGCCTTAGCTTGGTTCGATGGGGCAGTGTAAATGGATGGAATCTTGTGTGGTGCAGGTGGATTTATTAAAACATTAGAAGCATCAATGTTTAAATGGACCTTCAACTGCGACAGAGGTACCAATACAAAAGCTAAACTCTTAGGAGCTTGGGCTACTCTCATGCTTGCTAATAGCCTGTCAATTTCATGTATCCATGTGTTGGGAGATTCGAAAGTAGTAATAGATTGGCTACTTACCAAAGGAAGACTTCAGGTGTCTACAGTGGAAGGTTGGAAAACTAGAATCAAAGCATTATCAAAGTATTTTTTGTCTATTGTCTATCAACACATTTTCAAAAAATTTAATGTTGAAGCAGACAAGCTCTCAAAGTTGGCTTTGGAGGATACTGAAGGAATTTTATTTTATCATCAATGGATCAATGGAGTAGAAGGACCTAGGAGACAGATTAGAGTCCATTAATCAGTTTGAGTGGATTTGTTCCTTTGATTGGCTTACTAGTTAATGTTGAGTCATTTGGGAGATAATTTTTTTTGTTTGTTTTTTGGTAGTGTCATGTTATGACAGATCAGTTTGTTTAGAATTTTCTAAGGACTATACACTTTCACATTTTTAGTTTTGAGAAGCTTGTATCTGAATCCTTTTGACTTATGTTGTATTTGGATTCTCTTGGATGTGTTGGGAGATGCAAAAATATTATATGATAATGTAACTGAGCAAATGTTTTCCTAGAAAAAAATCATCAATAAAAGGGCCTAACAATATCTCTACTTAATGTACTCAACGAATGTTCATTAATATCTTTGCCATATAAATGTAAGATCTTTGTCAATAAATGTTCACTTAAATATTTGTGATAGAGATGTATCTATTTTGCTTTTTAACAAAAGTTTTTGTAAACACATATATGATTATATATAATGCTCTCTTTTCAACATCTTAAATGTAAAGGAACATTTGTTTTCCAAGGAAAGAAAACAAGTAATTTTATTTATTAAAGATAAATAAATAAAATACAGCAATAGATGTATCAATATATGTATCAATATATGTCGAAGACATTCCTATAGCTGAGAAGCGCTAAACTTTATGAGCATACATGTTCATAATTATTGATCAACAGTAAAGTGTCTATATAAAATCCTATCAAAAATTGAGCCCAAAGATATACTCTGACTCACTAATATTTGTACATCATCAATGGAAAAGCTCCATTCTATATTATCTAGATGAAAATATAACAAAAAAGAGTGTTTAAGATGTCAAGTAGTAGATGTCCAAAAAAATTGTATATCCAATGGAACCGCTCAATCATAGATTAAGCCAAGAGTTGTGAAAAAAAAATTAGGATCCATGTGGATCATTTTCCCAAACCTTCCAATTGTTTTTGTTGATCATCCCCAAACCAGCTTTGGAGAGTGAGTCAACTTATGAATTCATGTGCCTATAGATATGAGTGAAAGAGACATTAGAGAGAGAGAAAGAGGATGTGATATCTTTGACTTCTTCAAACAATGTTTGTAGAGGATAGTTGTGAAGATGGTTGGTTTCATTCATGCACTTGATGACAAACTGAGAATCCTCATAAATATGTAGCCTCTGAATAGTTTTTTCTTTTTCCAATAGAAGTAAAATCTTTAGGGCCATGAATTCATTGTAGTTGTTTGTGGTTGCTCCTAGAGTGGCTGAAAAAAAAATAGTGAAAACCTCATCTAGGTGAATAATACCACCATCTCCTCTGTGAGTGGGGGAACCCTAGTGCTGCTCCATCAAAGAAATCCCATAGTTGATATGTTTGAATAACACATTCAACAATTAGACAGAAGCAAGAATTGCATGTAAACGAAAATATATATTTTCTAGGAAGATGACTATCCAAATATGTGTATGCCATCTACTTTACAATAATATATTTTGCACCCATTTGACTTACAAGATAATTACAAAAATCGTTTCTACTAGAATTAAATCTTTCCCCTCAACATGTATTTCAAAGGAACAATTTGGCTTCTTGGAGAATAGGAAAATTACACATGCCATTGGAGTGGCACAAGAGGCTCTACATAGTATAAAGGTAAAAAATTCAAAAGATTTGGTCTTGAAATTAGACATGATGAAACCTATGATAGGGTGGATTGGAGGTTTCTCATATTAGCGTTACTTCAAATTGGTCTTAGCCTAGAATCTACTGATTGGATTATGGTGTCGGCTCTACAAATTTCTCTATCTTAATTAATGGTACTCTGATCCGGATTTTATGAGTAGAACGAAATGAATATAGATTATTATCAAAAGATGCTTAACACATAATAAGAGATATACAATAAAATTGGTTTCTATTCAATAAGGAAATAAGTTGAAACTGTAAAATGCAGCGGAAAACAAGCTTGCTAGAATGGTGGTGGCTTATCTCTGAGAAGAGATGTGATGGTTGCGCTCATTCGCAAGAAGATGATTACAATGAGGCCCTGAAGGAATTTTTACAATAAACAGGAATGTCAAAAACCCTAGACATCCAAAAACCTAACCCTAGGAGATGAAGTGCCAAATGTCATGTGGGCCCCGTTTGGGTAAGTTAATACATCAACTTCCCGGGGTCGTAACTTTTGCATACGATATTTGTTTTAGGCACAAGATATCATGTTGGAAAGGTCTATCTGAGGACTAAATATGTTTCCATCTACAATCTAACTGTGGCGAGCCCTAAAAACGTTGTTTAGGGCCTCAAAACGGCCCCGGAAGTCAAGGACCCAAAAACTAGGAAAAAACTGCCAAATTGGAAAACTGCAAAAATGAGCCAGTTGGAATAGGTGGGAGGCCACCAAAATCCATATGGATCAATCATCCTCCCTTAAGAAGCAATGGTCTCCATTGCGTTGAGTTCCGCCATCAGATGAGGAAATTTCTACTGAATTTGGCCCCGAGTGAACCACTTGCCTTGGTGCAGGAGCTGCCCTGCTTTGACAACTCCATAAAGCTGGATGCTGGATCCTTTGTTGGTAAGTGCCCTTGACCTATTTTTCCACAATATGATCATTGGATTTCTATTGTATGCAGTCAAGGTTGATCTTTATTGGTGTTAGTTGTTCTGTTACTTCTGAGATGTCCAATAATGGTGGGAAATAAGGTCGAAGGAGATCCACGTTGAACATTGGGTGCAGGCCAAGGAAAGGAGGAATGTTTAGCTCAAAATCATTATAACCCATAGCCTTGGTGATGGTGTAAGATCCATAACGAAGTGGGTGAAGGTTCCGATGGGGTCATATAAGGCGTTCTTTCTGCAAGTGCAACCAAACTTTGTCGCCCACCTAAAACTTATGTGGCACCCAATGTTGATCATGTCGTTGCTTGTACTTTGCATTGGACTTATGTAGGATATACTGAACATGTTGGTGGATGTGCTGGATCCGCTCAATGAAGCAGGTGGCTTTGTCAGCTTCATTTGGAGCAGGAGATGATTCGGTCGAGGTGACTGCAAGGGGTAGTGCAACATCTATGAGACCCAATGGTTGGAATCCCAACCCCACCTGAAAGAGGATGTGGTCGGTTGAGCTGTGTAGGGATCGGTTGTAGCTATGTTGGAAATAGGGAAGACTCTCATCCCATGTGTGAGGGTGCTTGGAATTATACATGCGCATGATATGAACGATCATTCTATTTATGACCTCGGTTTGGCCATCTGTCTGGGGGTGGAAGGTCGTGAATTTGGTGAGCTTGGTGTCTAGCAGTGACCAGAGGCTCGAACAGAATGTGATGAGAAATTG
Source organism: Picea sitchensis (assembly GCA_010110895.2). Lineage (NCBI taxonomy): Eukaryota > Viridiplantae > Streptophyta > Pinopsida > Pinales > Pinaceae > Picea > Picea sitchensis. Next base: position 21,945 of record SNQJ01S0063029.1, on the reverse strand, counting down.
ATTGTCTCGATCTGAGACAATGTACCCAGATTTGTTTAAAGAATAGCTTGGAAGTGGCCTATGTTGTGATGTCTTCTTGTAGGCAGCCAAAATCATCATCTTAGAAAAGCGATCAACAACCACAAAAACATAGTCATTTCCCCGCTTGGTGGACGGGAGGCCGGACATGTAGTCCATTGAGTTGGATTCCCATGACCTTTCAGAAGTAGTTGGAGGGATGTATAGGCCATGTTTCTTAGTGGTCAGTTTGGAAATAGTGCAATCAATGCAATACCTGATATACTTGTTGACCTCATGTCGAAGTTTCGGCCAGTAGAAATGTTTCTACAACATTTCCATTGTCTTTTCGACATTGAAGTGTCCTGCCACCCGACTGTAGTGGGATTCCCAAATCAAATTTTCTCACTCGCTCGCTTGATGGAACACATATATGGCCCAGACGCACAACAACCCATCCTAAATATGGAAATTAGTGACAACTGCGTTTGCACCCAACATTTGGTAGGTGGTGGCTAAGTTCAGGTCTATCTCATAGATTTGGGTCCATCCAAATGTCTCATGGCTGCAAGAGTCTAGCATTGTGGTGAGTGTCGTGACTGGTGGTCTGCTGAGGCAATCAGCGACGCGGTTGGTGATTCAAATTTTATACTTGATGTTGATTTAGAATTGTTGCAAGTATGAGGACTACTTCTGATGGTGGTCATTCGGCAATTTTCCTTGTGTCTGCATGAACTGCAATGGCTTATGATCAGTGTGGATGAATGTCTCCTTCCCAAGAATGTAACATCTCCACTGGAGGCAGGCTTGCATAATGGAGTACATTCATTTTTCATAAGGAGGGTACTTACATACAACATATGATAGTGTCTCACTATGATAGACCATGGGGTGGCCTTGCTGAGTGAGAACGATGCCCACAGCATAGTCTAAAGCATATGTATCGATATCAAAGGGTTGTTGCAGGTATGGTAGTGAAAGTACTGAGGTTGAGCATAAGCACCACTTCAAATCATTGAACTCTTGTTGTTGGGACCAGCCCCACACAAATTTTTCCTTACCACTGTTAATATTATGGTAGTTGCGGGAGGTATTTACCTCTACATGTGAACCTGACGAGAATAGAAGACTCCGGGAAGCAAGAG
>SNQJ01S0063028.1:79961-95613 GCA_010110895.2 Picea sitchensis | reverse complement strand
ATAATAGGCAGAATAAGAAGTCAGCCCCAACAGTTAATAAGAAGACCTAGAAATATAATAAAGGTGGGTTTACCCACCCAGTTGGACAAGTCAGACCTTCCAGTGAAGAGACACTTCACACATGCCAAACTTGTATAAATAAAGGAGTCTAGCGCCTAATTTGGACACAACTCACTTGCTTAGTTTAAGAGACAAGTTCTAATCTGTTACCGGCAAAGGAGAGAGAGAGTGGCACATATATTGGGAGAGGACTTTCTGTTTTAGCATAGAGATATCTTGGCATTGTATTGGCTATCTATATTAAGGAAGTTTTGTTGGGTTTTCTTCCCCTAGAGGGTTTCCCAAGATAAATGTTGTGTCTCTTGTGATTGTGTATTTCTCAGTGGCCTTAGATTATTCTATTGTTATCTAATGAAATGAAAACATCTATAATAATGGCTTAAACATTAATAGTTGGTTCTTCTAATGAATGTAATTCGTCAAGACATATAAGAAAAAGAATTCCGTGGTTTTCTTCTGATTTGGGTTTCCACGTAAAACACTAGTGTATTGTGTATGTATGTGATTGTTTATTTCTTATTTCTCATTATTGGATAATAATTCTACATTGATATAACAATTGAAGAAAAAGGATTATAATTATGCTATTACTGATTCACCCCCCCTCTCAGTAATCCAACAGGATTTGTCATGTCCCCATTTTTGGGTTCCCATGTTCTATAGTGGAAATGACTTATGTGGATTGTCAGTGAAGAAAAAGGGAGTCAAAGGGGTTATTTAATGTCACTTAGCTAGGAGATGTTGTGTTTTTAAAGTGACATTAAGAAAAAGTTAAATAAAGTAACTTTAGATTAATAAGTTACTTAAACATTATCAAAAGTGAATTTTAATCTTAAAGTAAAAAGTAAAAGGGGAAGAAGGGCCATATTTGATTTAGTCAAAAAGGGGAGATTTCTAGAAGGCATGGAAGAAGGATTAAAGGAGGGGTAGTGCTTCACTTTGGCATTATGTTTTGGATTGATATATTTGGAGCTCTCTTGGAGCAAAGGTTTTCGCTACAGTTTTGGAAAAACCCTTCCATTGTAGTTTAGTTTTGGTGGTGCAAGATCCACCCTAGCTAGACAAAGGAGGAGGATCCATCCAAGATTTTCACTTGAGATTTATCTTTTGTTTGGGCATCATCTTGGAGAGGGTTTGGAGGTTTGGATTTAACCCTTCTGCAGATTGGGGAAGGAACCATCTTCTAGAGGAGATTAGGGCACTACATTAGGATTTGGTTTTCAATTTTGTATGTTTGTTGATTTTCCGCAGCTACTACAACAACCCTAGACATTATATTGTGTGATCAAGATTCCATCATTAATAAAGTGCCATGTTATCTCTTCTATTTTATGGTGTATTTAGATTGAATGCAACATGTTTTTCAAAATGTATATCTATGGGTTGTCTACAAAATGTTTGTAGAAAGTCCTCAATCAACTTAATAACACATGTATTTGGAAAAAGAGTATAACCAAAACTACATTGGCACAACAAATCTAGCATATTCCTATTGTGGGATATTACAAGTGGATAAACTACTTTCCTTCTTACTAGGATGGCTCCTAACACACTCAAATATACAAAATATATTAGATATAAGGAGGAGTAGCCAAAGGAAGAAGAAGGAGGCCACTCGCCTATAAACAAGGAGAAATGAAGGAAAATAGGGCAATGTATGGCCTTAAAATGTTCCAAAGTTTCATCTCCAAAGTATGAATGGGAGTTACATCTAGAAAACAACCCAAAAATGCATGCAAATTGTTGAGTTCATGAGATAAAGGCTTAATCACTTAGTTTGGAACGTAGAAAAAAATGTGAGGTGGTAGATTTTCCTTGTTGGAACAAATTGCTAAGTTTAATAGCCAAGAAGCTCCATCATTGGGTTTTGATAGAAAACAAATATTCCAAGTGATTGATTTACCTGTTGAAGTTAAATTTCTAAATATAGAAATTAGTAAGGACCAATCACTAGGTTTAAAGGTTTGCTAGCCTCCCAACCCAACAAGATTTCATTTTCTTGAGTCAATCATATGAAAATGGAAAGTTTGTTACATTTTCCTTAGGCCCATAATGGTATTTTTTTCTTTCCTCAACAATCAAAGGTAAATCACTAACTTTTGAGGCTTGTTGGCCTCCCAACTTAGTGATTTATCTTTCATGAGGTAAATCATTGGCTTAGGTAGCCAACAACATCCTCAAGTCATTGATTTCACTCTTCCACTGATGAAACACTGCTTGGAGTGGAGAAAAGAATCTTGGATGATCAAAAAATTGAAATATCACTTCCTTGTAGATAATTACACCTTACATTAGCTCAACCATTGAGTTTTCATGTTTCTTGGGTGATTTCACAACTTCTCTAGCTTAAAGGTGGTCATTGGAAGTATTAATAGCCTTGGTTCTCTCATATCTTTCCACACTTCAAAAGAAGGTTTGAAACTTAGATACTAAATTCTTACCCTCATAAAAAAACATAATGTGTGAGTTTAGGATTCAAAACAATGTCTAGATAGTGCCACCAAATAATTTAAATTGAATTATATAAAAAGTGTCAACATAACCCCTTGGTTTCCTAGATTAATAAAACCATAACTCCTTCATCTGATATCAGACACGGGGTATCCACTAAGTGAACCTGTGACATAGCACATAGATTCATGAGATATTAAAGAATACATCTAATTTCACTAGATATTGATAAATGTCTCCAAAAATCCTTTTGGTGAACCCCCCTCCTAATACATCTTTCCAATCAAAAAAGATATATTTTTACTAGATGCCCCATTTTATACCCTCAAACACCTATACACCTTTTAATTTACAATGTCCCCACCTCCAATATCTAGAATATATTGACTCTATTTTTTTAAAAATATTAAAATCCCCTTTTATCAATGAATGTGATAAGATATTGGTCAACAAGGTGAAGCCCTCATGCTAAAACCCCAATATAGGATATGTATATGTCCTAGCTAAGTTAGTCAATATAGTTTGACTCTATCAAGGGTCACCATAAAACTATAAAGCCCCCAACACCTATAAATCGTTGCATACCCAACATCTCCACCCCCAATATCTACAATATATTGACTCTATTTTTTTTAAAATTTTAAAATCCCCTTTTATGAATGAATGTGATAAGATATTGGTCAACAAGGTGAAGCCCTCATGCTAAAACCCCAATCTAGGATATGTATATGTCCTAGCTAAGTTAGTCAATATATTTTGACTCTATCAAGGGTCACCATGATATACCTTTATGAAATATTATGAGTGCCATGTGAAATTGTTAAGATATTGATCATATTTTGATTATAGTTTCTCATCTTACAACAAGAAGATTGATGTTACACGATATGTATAGTTAAAATGTTAATTTAATGCTATAGTTTTTCATATATTTTCCTTATTTGAGTACACTGTCACAACTTTCAAGAACATGTAATATAATTCAATGAGATTAAAAGGGATTAAAACAAAATAAATCTTGCATGAAGGGTTAAAATAATTTTATCTTCTTGGTGTGGAATATAATCAACATGACTTAACTAAATAGGGAAGATATAATTAAATAAATAGGGGGGTGCTTTGTGTTACTATTGTTTGGTTAGTATGGTCTTGTTGCATTATTTATTGTGAAACGAATCCATGGTCTTGCTACATTCTTTGTTGTGAAATGAATCCATGAAGTTGTTCACACTAACTGGCTAATAGGGCAGGGATGGAGAGTCTAGGGTAGATTTTGAGTGGATAAATTTATTGAAGGGAAAGGGAAGTTGGTACAGTTTTGGTGGAAGTAGGATCGGGGGTCCTCAACCTTCTTGATTGGGGGGTTGGTTGGGAGGAGAGTCTTCTATCTTCCATTGATTGCTTCTATCCATGGAAGATCACAAGAAATCACCACCTATAGCTTAAATGAAACTTGGATTTGTAAGTTGTCATACATGTAAGTTGAGTTATTCTTACCAATTTTAACCACTTTAGTTAGTAACCTGAATTGACTTTTGTTTTTTTAGTGGGGGTCTGATGATTTTTTCTATCAGCAATCAACATTAAGATGTAGAAATGGAACATTAGAATTTATTTGTAAACATAGCATTTGTAATTGAAGGAAATTGTAGATGATATGGCTACCTATGCTATTGAATTGAAGCTAGAATTGCATGTTTAATGACCATGTTTATTTAATAACCTGCCAATTTTCTTCAAAGTTAAATTATATTAGAAATATCAGTAAAATAATATATTCAAGTTATATTACTATGGTGAAGGCATTGTATGACCCAATGTTAGGTTATTACACATGGTATTAGAGATAAGTTGAAACATTGAGACCTTTGAGAGGTGCATAGTAATAATGATGACGACGATGATGATGAAATAATGATCATAATAGTAACAAAAAAATAGGGGGTAATAAATTATGGCTAGATTAAATTCCTATTCATAAAACCAAAAGTAAAATCTTGTACTTCTTGAATATTTTTTTATTTTGAATATTGATCCGGATTGGATCATTATATTATTTGTAACATCCCCATTATAATCCCTAGTTTAATTAATTCTTAGGTGGATATAATATGTGGTTACATCCGAGCGATGTAATATGTGAATTGTATTTCTATGTTTTGATAATAAAACGTGATGACAGGTGCTAAGGGGACATGGAAAAGAGATGGGGGTTGAATTAGTCCACAAGAGAGGGGAGTGTCTAGGGTAATGGCCAAGAGGATTCCAAGGGGGAAATACCCATGTATATTAATTTAACCCATTTTCTTGAACTTGCTAATTGTATATGAACCTTCCAATTTCTGATTGAGTGTTCCCAAAGCCAATCATTGAATACATGTAAGAGGGTGGTTGTGAGTGGTCACATCCTAGATTTATTGGGTACATGGGGGTTGAGGAAAATCATCTATGGGAAGACTGTGAGTTAATAAAGTCAAGCCAAAGGGAGGAAATTTGCATGGCTTGGGACAATGGTTTTAGGGACAGGAATTTTTTGTGCATGAGAGAAAGTAGAGAGAAGGAATAAGAGCTTCAAGTTGGTGCAACCATGGAGGGAGAATTCTAGAGAAAGTTGTAATGTATTTGAAAAGTTTTGGACGTGAAGATTGAAGAGCTAGGTTTCCAACCCTGAAGGGTGAACTCCGAAGTGAGTTGCAATATAACAACAAGTGTTTGTTGTTGGATTGTTGGTAGTTTTCCTAGCAACAAGTTCCCTTGAGTTCCCAACTAAGAGATTCCTAGCTACCTATGCCAAAGATACCCTGATAAACAAATGGTACATTCCTTGGGTTAACCCTAATAAATGGATGGCACATCCCTTGGGTTATCACTCATAAATGAATGGTGAATTCCTTGGGTTGGGAAGGTCATAAGTAAGAGAGCCAGTAGAAAAATTGGGATAGTTGTAGGAGAATATCAATTGGGTTATCAGTTTTATGAGTTGTGAGTGGACTGCAAGAGACCACCCTCTTTTGTGGATTACTAGCCTTAGCTCAGGGGTGACTGGATATTGATATTTGGAATAGTCAGTCTATGGTTGGGTGGAACATCCATCCCAAGCAGTTGGTTGCACATTCTTGTTTAAAGATATGGGTTTTATCTTATTGTTGAGTTATTTACATTTGTTATTGTTGTGCATGAACTCTGCGTGAATGAGAATGACCTATATGTTGTTTTAACGAGCAGTTTAGTTGCATTTCATGTTGATTATTAGCATTCTTTATAGGCATTTGTTTTATGGTTATAGATAGTAGCTAAATCTGTTTTAAAATTTGTAGTTGTAAGGTACAGGAAATCGGTTAACAGTAAAAGAATTACTTTAGTTAGAAGAAATTTTGTTTTATGTGTATTCTGCACTGGAATGTCCCTTGGTTGGGCTAGGGAATGCTACATTATGGTATCAAATATGTAAAAATATAGAGTTTTTCATGGTGTGGCTCAGCCTGGGTGGTTGGGAACATTACAAAGTGGTATCAGAGCCTAGTTTCCCACACTGAGCCTGGATGGGCCGAGTTAGCAGAATATTGAAGTGCAAATTTGTAGAGAATTAATTCTGGAGCATGTATGCAACTTTTTGTATTAAATTAATGCAACAAAATCGAGAGAAATTTCATGGGTAATGTGAAGCATTGAGCCTCTTTGGAAATTTCGAACATAAGCAAAATCAGAAAAAATGGGTATTTTTCTATACGATGACATCGACATGACATGGAGGCCATGTGTCAGCTGACGTGGTAGGATAAATACATCTACTTCCATGGTGGCAGGTACATGTTGGACAGGATGACAGTTGGTGGGTGAAGTGGAGCTATGTGGCAGGCCAACTGCCAGTCCCACGACATTGTGGTAAGATCTTGGAATTTGTATAAGTGTTAAGTTATCGTGAGTCTATGGTAAGAAGCGGAAAAATGTTTAAGTGTTGAGAATTCTCGGACAGACTTATGAAAGCAAGGTTACAATATTATGAGTCTAGGAGTCCACGTAGATGAAAAAATGGTTAAGTGTTGATACTTATCAGATGGACTTATGAAATGAAGGTTACAAGATTATGAGTTTGGAAGTCCACGTAGATGGAAAAATGGTTAAGTGTTGAGACTTCTCGGACGAACTTATGAAAGGAATGTTATAAGAATATGAGTTTGTGAGTCCGCGAAGGAAAGAGAAGCTAAGTGTTGATGGTGGGTTCATAAAAGGTATGAAGATAGGATATGATTTTGTCAGTCCCCCACCCACGAGCTCGTGAATACAGTAAGGAATCTAAGTATAAGTGCAAAGTGAGTGCGGTGGAACTAGGGGGTGCAAATTGGAGAATGTGAAATCCTAAAATGAGGAAGAGATATGAATTAGATCCGCGATGATTCCATTAAGGTAGATCAATGATGGATATCTAATCGAGAAATGATCAGAAGGTTTTTTAACATTGTTACTATGTTGCATGTGCCAATGAATATTCCTTCACTGTTTTTCCACCATAAATTTCATCTCGGAGCTCGGATTGGAGAAAACGAATAGTCATTGGAAAGTAATTTTAAAAATGAATTCATTAAAGGAATCCTAATTGGGAGTACTACATTAATATTCTTCATAATTTAAAATGAAGAATGACCTGTAATATAATTGATAAATATTTTGCAATATGATTAATTCTAACTACAAATTATTCCATGCGCATCCTTGTAGAATTAGAGATACAGAAAAGAGGACCTTAGTTCCTACATGAGAACTATAGACATGGAGGATGATAAATGGTTTTACATCCATGAAGAATAAATCGTGGGTTTTCATAACAACATGAGTAATGTTGAGACTGAGTCTAATGGGAGAAGAGATAGGCAGAGGACTGTAACTATGAGAAGCCTGGAAAAAGAAGTGCAAAGCTATTGGGTTGATGATGAGAGGATCATGAAGGCTCGAGAAGAGATACTTCAAATCCTAAATATGCTACAAAAGCATGTTAACAAGGACTTTGGCACCAAGAAAGAAACTAGTTCTAGACAAATATCAACATCAAGATCCCATATCAAAAGAGATGATCATGGGAATGATAGGTAGCCAAGAAGCATGAGTATACACCATCATTTTTCAAGGCATTCCACCGAAAGAACTCATGCAATTTCAGGTCCAGGGAGAAAGCCCAAGTGTCTCTCATGTTACGAGGAAAAGGAGAAGACCTGAGGCATACATCTTACAGGGTGAACTCATAAAGATTAATCCACCAAATTTCAATTGTGAGCACAAGAAATGAGAAGATGTTGAGGCCTGGCTATTGGAAATGAAGAAATATTTCCATCTACATGATTACCCATCCTGGGTAGACGATAGAATTTCCACCTACCACTTGCAAGGGAAGGAAACCATGTGGTGGGATCAACTTAAGGAAACCAAGAAACTTAATGTGAAAAGAATCTCATGGAGGTAGTTCAAGGGATATTTCCAAGAGAAATATTTGTCCGAGCATTACTATGAAAGAAAAATGAAAGAGTTCTTTGAACTCAAGTTGGGAACCATGACAATGGAGGAATATGAGAAGCGGTTCTTTGAATTTATTAACTATGTTGACTTCATCAAGTATGAGAAAGTCAAAATCCAAATCTTTCTAAGTGGGTTACCATATTTCTATAGTGATAATATTCAATATGATAACCCTAAAACCTTGGAGGAAACCATAATGAGAGCAAGGCATTTGTATGAGAAGAGAAAAGGAAGACTAGTTTTCCAAAAATATTGGAATGACAAGATGAAGGATAAGGATCAAAGGCAGAAGGGTTTTAAGCCACCCTTTTTCAGGAATAATTTCCAAGAGAATCAACATGGTCAAGTCACACAAAATGAACACAAGACTACAGATTCATTTGGAAAAAGGCCAAGGCAATAGCCAGTGCAATGTTGGGGATGTGAGGGGAATCATCTATATAGGGATTTCCCTCACAAAGGAGAAAGAATGGGGATTGTCCACAACATTCAAGAGGATGAAATAGTGAAAGACATGGGAGGAAGAATGCCAAGGATTTATGCAGCTTTGGACAACAAGAAGGAATAGTATCAATCCCCCATGATTGAAGTGGAAGGTAAGATCAACAATGATCCCGTAACAATTTTAATTGATTATGGAGTTAGCCATAGCTACATAAATGCTATCATTGTTGAAATATTTCACTTGCAAATAAGTAAGCAAAAGAAATATTGGTTAGTTCAGTTAGCCACAGGGGCTAAGAGGAAAATCAATGAGTTGGTTAAAGATTGTCCGATAGATATGAATGGAATCAATACGAAGGTGGATGTAAACATCATACTATTGGGTTCATATGATTGTCTAATTGGCATGGATTGGTTGGAAAAACATCATGTTGTCCTAGATTGTTACAACACGAAAATCACATGTATTGATGAATAAGGGAAGCAAGGCAAGATTCAATGCATTCCAAGAGATGTAGTTGTTAGAGAGATTTCAACTATGCAGTTGAAGAAGAGCTTCAGGAAGGGATGTTAGATGTTTTCATCCCATATGGAGGAGGTATCCAAAGAAAAAGTGGCAAGCATTGAATATCATCTAGTTTTGAGGGATTTTAAAGATGTTTTAAAAGAAATTATGGGACTACCACCAAAAAGAGACATTGATTTCTTTATTGATTTGGTGCCAGGAGTTGCCTCGATGTCTAAGACACCTTACAAAATGGGAACACTAGAACTAAAAGAGTTGCAGATGCAACTTGAAGAGATTTTGAAGAAGGGGTACATAAACCCAAGTGTGTCACCTTGGGGAGCCCTGGTTCTTTTTGTGAAGAAGAATGATGGATCCTTAAGGCTGTGTATTTATTTCATACAGCTTAATAAGGTTACCATAAATAATAAGTATCCTTTGCCAATAATTGATGATTTGTTTGACCAACTGAAAGGTGCAAGAATATTTTCGAAGATTGACTTGAGATCAAACTATCATCAAGCAAGGATAAAGGAAGAAAACATTGACAAGACAACATTTAGAAAAAGATATGGGAATTATGAATTCATGGTAGTGCCATTTGGGCTATCAAATGCCCCAACAATTTTTATGTTTTTGATGAATGGAGTGTTCAGGGAGTACTTGGAAAAGTTTGTGATTTTTATCTTAGATGATATCCTCGTCTATTCTAAATCAGAAGAGGAACATGAGAAACACTTGAGAATGGTGTTGCAATTTTTAAGAGAGCATAAATTGTATGCTAAGATAAGTAAGTGCATCATTTACTAAAAGAATATTCATTACTTGGGGCATATAATTTCAGCAGCAGTGATAGAAGTTGATCCTGAGAATATAGAGGCCATTAGAGGATGGAAAGCACCAAAGAATGTGATAGAGGTCAGATAATTCATGGGTCTGGTCGGTTATTACCGAAGATTCATAAAAGGTTTTTCAAAGATTGCAATCCCAATCACTTTTTTGCAAAAAAATGGAGTGAAATTTGAATGGACTTCCATGTGTGAAGAGAGTTTTTGATAGTTGAAGGAAATATTGACAAGTGCACCAATATTGAAGATTGCAGATCCAAATGAAGATTTTTGTGTGTGCACTAATGCATGCAAGGAAGGACGTGGTAGAGTTCTTAGTCAAAGGGACCATGTGGTATGCTATCAATCTAGAAAATTAAAAGAGCATGACAGGAATTATGCTACAAATGACTTGGAGTTAGCAACGATTGTACATGCATTAAAAATGTGGAGAAATTACCTTATGGGTAATAAATTCGAGCTAAGAGCAAATCACTATGGTATGGAACATTTGTTTGGACAACCAACACTAAATGCTAGACAAACTAGATGGCTGAAATTTCTAAGTAAATATGACTTCGAAATTAAGCATATAAAAGACAAAGAAAATCAAGTAGTTGATGCACTCAACAAGAGAGTTCATGGCGTGCATGTGGAAGCCATCAACATGTATAGGACATATTTGAAAGATCAAATTATTGCAGCAGCAAATTCAGATCAACAATATGTGCAAATAAAAGAAACATTACAACAAGGTAATTTTCAGCAAAAAAATAATTTCTATGAGTTGAAAGATGATGAAATTCTCATGTACAAGGGAAAAGTATGTGTGTTGAATTCCAATGAGATGAAAAATGCAGTTATGAAGGAAATGCACAATGTGTCATATGTCAGGCACCCAGGATATTAGAAGACAATTGCAGTTGTGAGAATCCAAGACTTTGGGCTGGGAATGAAGAAACAAGTGGCTAATTACATAGCCAGATGTCTAGAATGCCAAAAAGTGAATATAGAGCATAGACATCCAACAAGTTTTCTACAACCATTGCCCATTCCATAATGGAAGTGGGAAGTAATTATGGTTGATTTTATCACAAAGCTACCTAGAACAATGAAGCAACATGATTCCATCATGGTGGTGGTGGATAAGTTGACTAAAGCAACACATTTTATTCTAGTAAACACTACACATAAGGTAGAAAATATTGCAGATATCTACATGAAATAAATTGCTAGGCTACATGGGGTGCCTAAGGCAATAGTTTTAGATAGAGATCCAAATTCCACATTAAATTTTTGGAATGGTTTGTTCAAGGGATTTGAAACAAATTTGAATCTCAGTACAGTGTATCATCTAAAGTTAGATGGGAAAATAGAAAGGACCGACGTGATAATTGAGGACATGCTTAGAATGTACGTGATGGATCAACCATCAAAGTGGGAAGATTATATTCATTTAGTTGAATTTTCTTACAACAATGGGTATCAGGCCTCATTGAAAATGAGTCCATTTGAAGCATTGGATGGCAGAAACTTAACATTCCAGTGAGTTGGGATAATCGAATAGACAGAGCAGTCGTTGGGCCAATTTTGTTGAAGGAAATGGAAGAGCAGATGACAAGGATAAAACATAATTTAAAGGCTTCCCAGGATAGGCAAAAAAATTATGGCGACAAGAATAGAGTTTTCGAAGATTTTAAAGTAGGCGAACATGTTTTTTTGAAAGTGAAGGCAAAGAGAAGTTTGCTAATATTAGGAAGTTGCTTGAAGTTGGTAGCGAGATATTGTGGACCTTTTGAAATATTAGAGAGGATAGCGCCAGTTTCATACATGTTAACATTGTCTGCATCCATGAGAGTGCATAATGTACTTCATGTATCATTATTAAATAAGTATGTATCTGATCCTAACCACATAAATGATTGGAATGTGATCCAGGTGGAGCACGAAGGGGATTTCTGTGTGGAACAAGTATGCATCCTAGACCGAAAGGTCAAAGTGCTCAGGAATAAATCCATAGGGCTAGTAAAGTTTCAATGGACCTGATACGATCCTGAATATGCTACATGGGAGCATGAAGAAAACACGTGGGTAGAGTACCCGCAATTTTTTGACAATTGTGAAGAATGCAAGACTCCATTTTGGAAAGCTAGAGTTATGGAACCACATCTCAGAGTCCTATCCAACTATGTTGTGGACCTTGATAAACGAGTGGATCATTCCTTGGGTTAGCCTTGATAAATGGATGGTACATCCATTCAGTTAACCCTGATGAATGAATGTTTCATTCCTTGGGTCAACGAGTTGAGAGGAATAATAGATTGATGGTTGGAGCTGTTGTTGGAGTTGTTAATTGCAAAAAAGTTTATTTCTAAGTATTGTGATGTAAATTTTAATATATGTATATCGCCATAGTGTGCATCGAGGATGGCGCGAAATTATATGGGAGGGGGAATGTAACATCCCCATTACAATCCCTAGTTTAATTAATGCTTATGTGGATATAATATGTGGCTACAATCGAGCGATGTAATACACAAATTGTATTTCTATGTTTTAATAATAAAACATGATGTCAACTACTAAGGGAACATAAAAATGATATGGGGGCTGAACTAATCCACAAGAAATGGGAGTGTCTAGGGTAATGGACAAGAGGGGTCCAAGGGAAAAATACCCATGTATATTAATTTAACCCATTTTCATGAACTTGCTAATTGTATATGAACCTTCCAATTTCTGATTGAATGTTCCCAAAGCCAATCATTGAATACATGTAATAGGGAAGTTGTGAGTGGTCACATCCCATAGTTATTGGACACATGGGGGTTGAGTAAACTCATCTTGGGGAAGAGTGTGAGTCAATAAAGGCAATCCAAAGGGAGGAAATTTGTATGGGAAGAGACAATAGTTTTAGGGACATGAATGTTTTTTGCATGAGAGAAAACAGAGAGAAAGAAAAAAATCTTGGAGCTGGTGCAACCATGGAGGGTAAATTATAGAGAAAGATGGAACATATTTAGACTGTTTGGAGATGAATATTAAAGAGACAAGTTGTCAGGCCTGAAGAGTGAACTTTGAAGTGAGTTTCATTGTAAAAACAAGTGTTTTTTGTTGGATTGTTGATAGTTTTCTTAGAAGCAAGTTCCCTTGAGTTCCTAGCTGAGAGATTCATAGCTACCTATTCCATAGAGACCCTGATAAATGAATGGCACATTCATTGAGTTAAAACTCATAAATAGATGGCACATCCCTTGGGTTATCCCTGATAAAAGAATGCTACATTCCTTGGGTTGGGCAAGTCAGGAGGAAGAGAGTTGGCAGAAAAATTGGGATAATTGTACGAGAGTATCAGTTGGTTTATGAGTTGTATGAGCTACGAGTGGACTGCGAGAGACCACCCTCTTTTGTGGATTACTAGCCTCAGATTGGGGGTGACTGGATTTTGAGATTTGGAACAATTAGTCTATGGTTGGGTGCAACATACATCCCAAGAAACAAGTTGCACATTCTTGTTTAAAGACATGTGCTTTATCTTGTTGCTAAGTTATTTACATGTGTTATTGTTGTGCATGAACTCTGCGTGAATAAAAATGACTTATATGATGTTGTAATGACAAATTTAGTTGCATTTCATGTTGATTATTATCATGTTTTAGATGTATATATTTTATGATTATAAACAATAGAAAAATATGTTTTAAAATGTGTAGTTGTAAGCTACAGGAAATTGATTAATGGTAAAATAATTACTTTAGTTAGAAGAATTTTCATTTTATGTGTATTCTGCATCGTAATGTCCCTCGATTGGGCTAAGGAATGTTACATTATGTTATCAAAGCTGTAAAAAGAGAGAGTTTTGTGTGGCGTGTCCCATCCTAGGTGGTTGAGAACATTACATTATTTTTCATCTATCTTGATGCTTTTAGAATACACAAAAATTGGAGGAATCAACTTGCAGGGTCATTTTAACATGTCTTTGTTTGGAAAATTGGGGTTTGAAACCTTCTTGAGCCATTTTAAGGCATCAAATGAATTTTTTGGGGGTGAAAACTTTCTCTTATTTAGCTCAAACCCCTTGATGTCGATCAACATTCAGATACCTTTCAAATGGTGAAAAAATCACATCAATCTCTAAATCCTACAATATCCCACAAAACCCTAAAGAAAATTTCTTTTATACCAATGAGTTGTAAACTACCATGGATATTCCATTGGATAGTGCATCACATAAAATCTTACAAGTTTTTGCAAAACACTATGAAGTTAACCTTTATTATGCATGATTTAATATTACAAGCATAATGCTCAAAATAATTGAAATACACTAAAGTTAAAAAAAAGAAGAAGCTAAAACAATAAATACCACACCATCCAGACAATGAACACAAGATGTACTCTAGGAAACCTAATATGGGAAAACCCAAATAAAAGGTGAGGACTAGGCCTTGCTCTTTTCTTCTCAGATATATAATGCAAATACAAAGAAAGATGGATGCACTATGGTATCGAAATAGAAGGTGTGGCCTGAATAACTGATACAATGTCTTCTTCTTAATTTGTTCCTCTCACAAGATCCACTACTTTACTCTACTCATTTATGGAATAGCAAATCAATATATGAAATACCTTCTTTTCCTAGTGACCCAATATTTAACATGACGTGATTGTTGTCTAGGGTTAGGGTTAGGGTTTTTATGTGCATGAGTGTTATGGTTTTGGACCCTTTAGAATCTTCTCATAACTCCACACATGACTAGCTCCACATGTGTGAGTAATGGGAGCTAACACACCATCCACTCAATACTATAGTGGTTAAAGCATATGTCAAGTTGTGGGAGTTATGAGTTCCTCATATGGACTTCGATTGAGATGATCTTTGTGATGTTGGAAAGAGCTTGATGAGTAGAAATGCGTCAAAGGGACAAGAACTTTTTTTACAATGTTTTGACTCCTAAAACCACTATTTAAGTTTCTAAACAAGTTCCAAAAGTTCTGAATCTACAAATAACCAAAATAAGACTTAAACATAAAATGAGCCCTACACTTTCATGGTCCAATTTGTTTACTCAAAAAACACCTAAATAAATGACAAATTATATAATAGTCCATTTCACATTAATAGTAAAATGTGTGATTGATTAATAGTTAAATCAATCCACAATGTAGGAAGACCAACATATAAACTAGCATTAAAAGTCACAAGTGCAATCAAAATTTACTTTTTGATTGTAAATTTTAGTGCAATCAAAATTTACTATAAACTAGCATTAAAAGTCACAAGTGCAATCAAAATTTACTTTTTGATTGGTAAATTTTAGTGCAATCAAAATTTACTTTTTGATTGGTAAATTTTAACAAAAATTACATCACGACATTTCGGCAAGGACAAACTAAAAGGAGAGGCAGTGAGTAACCTTTATCACACTCCCACATAAAGAAAATGGTTGAGTTGCTATCGGGAATTTCCGTCAAAATTCTGTGGCGCTTTTGTATGAAAGAAAGAAAGAAAGAAAGAATTTTTAACGTCCACGAGGCTAAAAATAGCCTATGGGACAGATTGTTTTTCCATCTGGCTTTTGTATTCATCCCTTTTCCTGTGAATTTTTACAGTAATCGCTCCCATCTTCTCAACAAACTCTTTGCTGAATAGATTATACCAAGAACTAGCTGCCAGAATACTTGCATAATTTTTCTTGCTGTCTTTTAGGGCCTCACAATCTAAAATGAAATGTTTTTCTCTTTCCACTTTTCTGGACGAGCACAAAATACATACTATTTCTTCCCACCTTTCTTTTGGTCTTTTCCAGCACCCTGTTTCACAACGGAGTTGATGAGAATTAGTCCTTAATTG
>SNQJ01S0063028.1:48231-66337 GCA_010110895.2 Picea sitchensis | reverse complement strand
CATTTTTTTTAAATGGATAATTTTTCATAAGCGTTCCCTCTTAGAAGCAATCTCTTGCCACTGCTTTTTACCTCACTTTTAATTGTTTGTATCCATTCATTGACCATCGGGATAGTCCTGGTTGTTCATTCCAATGTTGTGGATCAGACCTCGAATGTGTCAGCCCCTTCAATGATCTTCGATCGAATCTTGAGAAGTTGTGAAGTCTCGACACCCGCCTCCTCTAGGTTGCAATGTCTTCGATTTGGGGCATACACTTTCCACCTATCGCCTACATTTTTATATCGAATAGCAAACCTTGCATGTGTCAACTTTGTCATCGATATCTGTTCAGATATCGAGAAGTCGTGAAGCCCCGACACCCCCTCCTGCAAGTTGCATGTTCTTCTATCCAAGCGTACACTTTCCACTTGTTGCCTGCATTTTTTTTATCGGATAGAGAACCTCGAATGTGTTAGCCCATTGTTGACCTCTAGTCGAATCTTGAGAAATCCTGAAGCCCCGATACCCCCCTCCTGCAGGTTGGAGCTTCTTCAATCTGAGGCCTACACATTCCACCTACCACTTCATTTTTATATCAAATAGCGAACCTCAAAAGTGTCATCCCCGTCATCGATCTCTAATCTAATATCGAGAAGTATTGAAGCCCTGACACCCCTCTTTCAAATTGCAGTGTCTTTGATCTAGGGTGAACACTTTCCAACTATCGCCTGCAATTTTATATCGAATAGCAATGTGGGATAAATTCGAGGAGACTTAGTAACCCTGCACTTATGTGTACTACAAGGAGAGGAGTGGACGTCATCACTGATATTGCCAGAGGTAGTCTAAACGTTCTACAATTTTACCTTTTCCTAGGGTTTTGTCCAAAATTCGGCTATAAATTTAGAAAAATAGTTGAAATTGCAGATTTTAGTGGTTGAGATTGCATATAATAGGGGCCATGGGGGATTTTGAGGGTGCATAATCGATTTACATATTCAAAAACATGTTTTGAGCATGGGAAAATTGTGATTTTT
The DNA here is from genome assembly GCA_010110895.2 of Picea sitchensis. Lineage (NCBI taxonomy): Eukaryota > Viridiplantae > Streptophyta > Pinopsida > Pinales > Pinaceae > Picea > Picea sitchensis. Next base: position 65,318 of record SNQJ01S0063028.1, on the reverse strand, counting down.
CCAACACCCATGTTGCCAGATTTTGGTGATAGTCACCGGAAAAAGTAAAAAACATAGCAAGTGGCCACAGATGCCATGACTAAGAGGCACTACCACAAGCAATGGCTCTGTGTCATGGTGTCGTTGAATGCCTTGCAATGTAAACACAATTATGCTTGTTTGAGGAGGAAAAAAAAATTCATAAAATTTTGAGAAAGGGAATTTGTCTTAAGAGCTTGAGGCACAAAACCATAGGGACCAAATGTGGTCATTGAGGTGAAGCTAATGATGGAATTTATTGAGACAAGGCCAATGTCCTGATGTAGATTACTTCTAGTCATTTTCATATGTGCTTGCAATAATAACCCAATGTGTCCACGATGATTATATCCAAAAAGGAGTAAGTTGTTATGTCATTTTCAAGGATTGACATAGAGGGCATTGCTACAAATACCCATGTAGTTTTGTTTGAATTCCTCGATACGTTAAAGTAGATTTACAAACAAATCCAAGAGTGCAACATATCCTCTAGATCACTAGCCACAAAAACTACAACAAACCTTTTAACACTTATTTTTAAACTCAATTTGAAATTACGCTACACAACATGGATTTAAACAATAAATACCACAAGAAAATCTTCATTTCTCACAACTAACTAGGTTATCTAGCTAGCATATATACTCACATATTTTCTGCTTTCAATTAATTTGTTTTCTTATTTCAATGTTTAGAATTCTAAGTGTCAACCATCAACTCTTTTTCTCAATGTACTCTTCTTACAATAATCTCTTTTTTATCAACATAATGATAAACCCCCACACTCCTAGGAAAGCGAGGCACACAGTGGTGGAAGCCATGAAACCCTCCATGTAAGGAATAAGGAATTGCCAATAGTCACATTTTGTTTACTACTCCTTTAGGCACAATCAACGTGATCTAACCCACAAGTGGAGTTCTTGCACCTTGATCTAGAATAATCTAATATAATCTAATCTAAATGTTCGCATGGTTGTCATTTCTTTCTGCATATGATCTAGACTCTTGTTGAAGCCTTCTATGATGCTTTCATAAGGTGCAGACTCTTGCTTTGAATCAAATATGCATGTAGGGTGGAATTTTTCTTGCGACATTATCCTTGTTTATGTTTTTTCCATTTATCAGTCGAGAGAAGAAAAAGGGAATGCAGAATAATAGGAACATGGATGTTGATGTTGTGCGATGACAAAGAATGTTTACATTAGTTACGCCATATGCCCCTCTCCTGAATAATGCACTAAATACCTTACACCAATCACTACTCTTTATTACATGCTTTGATATTTGAGGATGTTATACTTCCCCTTGCGATGGCTTGGTTTCTTCAATGTTGTCATTTATTGATTGATGTTTTTTTGTTATTTATTTTTAACGTTCACATGATGCATTTACTTTCTAATTACAATGTCAATCTCTCCAAGGCTAGGTTGAAATTCAATAGTCCTTTTTCTATGGCACCATTAAAAATTTTCAAATCAACATCCCTAGAAAAATGTGTGTAATATTATGCATCCATTGATTGAGATATTCCTCGCCATATTTAATCAATGTGTTTTATATGTTTGTATTGTTCCTTTCTTGCTTTTGGTTTCCTTGCCTCCAATTTTTTTGTAATTCAAGAGAGAAAGTAATTTTGGAAAGTTCCCTTCTCTTACCATCTTACTTTTTCCCAAAATCCAAAATTAGAATTATATTTTGTTGGATCCACTCGTCACGTACAGTTATTTAACAAATTCTTAGCCGAAAAAAAAAATATTACCTCAACAAAATTTCAAGTGGATTAGTCATTTTTCAACTTCTGCATTTCGTGTTGTTCCAATCCCCAATGGAATTTACAAATAAAATATTTCAACCTCTCCACTTTATAACGACGTACTTTTTGCACCTTCAAGGGTAATTGCTAGTTTCAACAATCCATCAAAAACCTTGCTACAATTATAAAGAGAGCCCACCGAAAAATAAGGACCTTTGCTACAATATTAATTTACTCCCTTTTAGCAACATCAAAACTAGCCATAATTGATTTAACAAGTATTTGTCATTTGTGTCTTCATAATTATAAGTCTTTATCTATCTATCTATCTATTTATCTATCTATATATTCTTATCATCATATAGATTCTTTCCATTAGATGTCCACAATATTTTTGTCGCTATAATCATAAACACAATTAAATACAATGCTTCAAAATATTTATCCAAATTCATTTAATATTGAGGCACACCTCCATATTGTCATTGTTTTTTTTCATAAATTTCGCAATGATAACTCAAAATATTTCGACACACTAAAAGATAACAAATATATAACATACATATAATATATTGGATTTCTATAATTATAATTGCGCTTCTAAAGTTTCCATTAATTATAGTTTGTTTAGATGGAAATACTGTAAAAAATTTAAAAGTACTAACAAATACATAACATACATATAATATATTGGATTCGATAATTATAGTTGTGCTTATAATTTTTTATTAGTTATTGTTCATTTAGATGACAATACTATAAAAAAAATTAAAAGTGCTAGTCAAATGATCAAACACAACATACTATAACAAAAATTGAAATGATTTTTTTAACCATATAAAACACTTTCACACATAATAAATATTATAGTATAAAGTACTAATTACATTATTAATACCCCTGGATGGGGTGCCACGTTGTAGAGCCGAGACACGTGGGTTAACGTCGGGTCGCACCATTAATACAACCATCGACGACCATCCCCTCAACACTTAAATGGGAACGACCCCGTGCAGCATTAACCAGGAGACGAGGCCCTTCGCGCAAGTGAACAGGACAATGCACCAGAGCACTAGGAGGCCAGCCTTAATGGCCATGGAAGTCACCATCATCCTCCTCCTTATTACCTGCCTTGACAACAATGAGAGGCATTTGAACTTAGCAGAGTTGAATGCAGAGCCACCGGAGTTTTGGAGTAGGGCTATCCATCCACTGGGAACCTTGAACATCCCCAGGTTCTTCATTATGCCTAGAGCACGAGGAAAGCCATGCAGGGGCGCAACTTGGTACTCAACTGAATCATGCAGGCAGAGGCAAAATAAATTCGAGCAGGCATTGGCCTTGGCATCCTCGCGAAGACACAAGAAGTCTGGGAAACCTCGAACGCCTCCAATGGCGTACGTAGAAGAATTCACCCTAGGTGAGGCCATGCAAAGCTATCCTAAGCACCCTCTTTTCACAGTCTCGGATAATTGGAATCCTCCCACTGATTTTGGCACTGACGACAAGATTTCTCCTTTCGGAAAACCGCGTGGCTACAATGCAACTCGCCCGGCAGAGGAATTCACCACCTGCTATGTTGAGGAAGAGATACCGTCCTACGCAAAAGAAAAAAATGACCCACCCACTGGTGCACCTTCGGAGGAGATGACTAAGCCGAACAACCAATAGGTACATCAAGTCAGTGAAGTAAATGAAGGTGAAGGAACACAGGGGCCATTTCCCTTAGCCTCTGTTGAGGGTAATTGGCAGGACCAGCATCCTTTCACCAACTCGGGGTACCTAGCACTAATATTTGAAATGAGGAGCATGCTGGACGATCAGATCTTTCATATCACTCAAATCGACCATCGACTCGACATGTTGTATGCTGCACACTCCAGGACTCTCCCGAAAAGGCAGTTCCCTACATGCGCGCAAGCTTACGCGTTTCTTGCAGGATGGCGAAGGCACGAGGACGAGGACGAGCCAGCTGGATAAAAGGTTTAGTGATGTTCTTAGTTAGCAAACACTTTTTGTTTCAGAACAAGGTTTTAGCCTAGCTAGATTATAGTCATGTTGTAACTAGGTTATTAGTATATAGATTGAACTTAATGGAAAGGCATCCTAGTTTCCTTCGGGCAGGATAACACTCTGATAATTTTGTTTTCTTGGAAACAAATGGCACATAATTTCCAGTTGTCTTGGTTTCTTTCTCAGGCAGGATAGCTGGCATTGGAAATAGACTCTATAACTCTGCAACTATAATATAAACAGGATCCTCCCTTTTTACTTAAAAAAAAAATTACATTATTAATACAATTTTAAGTTTTTTACAATAAAGCTTGAATGCTAGTGATACCATTCAAGCATAGCAAGTTTGGTCACAATATATCCAACAAATATGTGTCATTCACATCCTCACAATGATAAACTTTAGTAATCAAATAGATCCCATCATCATTACAAATCTGTTTTTCTCGTGAATCATTTACAATTGCCATGATCTTAGCATCATCATCTCCCTTACATATCTCCCAAAATTTATTTAAAGGTTTCATATATACAATTGGATTCTAAATACCAAGAGAACTTGGTCACTATATACAATCACAATCATCTTGTGTTAACATATTTTAAATTGTGGTTTTTTTCAATCTTGTTTGCTCAAACATTATTGGCAAAATCTCATGTACTATTTTATGTTGTGCAAGTGGCTATAGACCAACGTCAAATATTGTAAAACAATTTTCAAAGAATTCTTTAAGACCTATGCATATAAAATAATTCATTGTACTTTTGCCAATTCAATTTTCATTTGCAATTATTAGTCCTTGTCGAAGGCATAGAGGGACTATAGTGATTGATAATTCGTTGACTTTATATTAGTTTGTGATTTGACTACAAATTTTTGCATACTTTCTAATGTTCCAACTACAGAAGTAAAATAATTGTTTTTTATATAATAAATAAACCTCTATATGTCATGATCTGTTTGGATGATAGATTTGAGGTCTTATTGCCAACTTCACTATTCCCAATGAATTATATGTTGCCATATCAAAAATTTTATCATGTACAAATGATTTTCTTACTTTGTACTATTCATATTGAAATGTTTAGATATCCAAAGTTTGTAATAGTAGATTTGAGGTCTTATTGCACATGGATAGTCAGTTTTCATATTACTTTGTTGTCTCAGTTAGTTTTCATCAAGAAAAATCAAACATACTATTACTATGCTTGATTTTTCTTTATTGGTGCGTACTTCAAGAGTCTTTGTCATTGTTTCATATGTAAACAGGCCTACCACACTACATTCTTTATTAAATGTTTGCACAGGGTGATGCCCTTTGATGGTTCTGAAAGTCTTAAGTGTTTACCCAACATGTCTCCCAGCCTTAAATGTTTATTGTGTAGATGTGTTACAATACAATTTCGTTCCATTTTTTTGATAGTGTTGTTTGCAGTGAAATTATGGAATATTGTTTTTCATTGACATCACTGGATCAATGGTTGATGCTTGTTCATTGGTTTGTTCCATGCTACTTGTTGTTGATTGATTCAAATTTTCAAAGTTGAGGTTCTGCAGTTGCAGTTGGACCTCTTCGTGGTTGTTCACTGGTTTGTTGTTCTTCAACTTTGCAAGTTGTTGGACCTGTTGTTGCGGTTTTCAAGTTTTGGGTCTGCGCCCTTGTCATACCTCGTTGACGAGTAAGTTTTTGTGCCATCATTTTGTTGCTATTCCTTTTTTCTGCTTGTTTTTTTCCACCTTGCAAGAAAGATTTTTCAATGGTAGGATTCCTTGCCTCAAAATTCTGTTGCAGAACATCTTTCTATTTGGTCTTATTTTCTATTTGTGGAAACCATGCATTTTCATATGCTATCTTCCACATCCTAGATATTGTGCCATAGCTATTTCCAAAATTGCAATGCAAAGGGGTTTAGAAAACGAATTCGGAGCTGTCACAAGGGGGAACCATCCGTCGGGGTGTGGTGACAGGGAACGCTTTTATTCTCTAGGTAAAAAACTTTGTCTACCTGTTGCATTTGTCATGTCCTTTCTATTTTGCAGATGAGAAGCTTGTAGGCTGCACACCCTAAATAGGTTCAAATCGGTCTTTGTGCTTAGCAAATTTATAGTGTTATTTATTTGCATTGTTTCTTCTATTTGGTTCATTGTTCATTGTAGGTTTTTTCTCTTGTCATCTACTATGGCGACTAGGGGGAATTGAATTTGACAAGAAGAAGGTTTAAGGATGCATACCGAGATTGGTACGCAGTTTCGCGCTTGTAGTTTTCTATTTGTCTTTTTTTTTCATTTTTTTTCCCCCGTTCTCTGTCTTGAAAATCACAGTTTAAGAGATGAAACAAGTAATAGATGTTGAGTTGTATGAAATGCATACAAGCTCCATTATACATGGAAAAATCAACAAGGTGTTTCATAGCGATGGGCTTTTTAGATTCGATGCATTCTCATATACTGTAGGATATTTCCTTATCAATGCATTTCAGGTTCTACTGCATTTATGTTATTCCTCGACCGACCTGCACAATGGATTGATAGATTATTTCTTGGGATGTTTAAAAAATGGTGACACTGAGGCATTAAAGTCATATGAATACGAATTGGCATATGATTTTCTTTGGCAGCTGCATGGAATACATGATGCCACTATGTATTTTTCAAAGATGTGGTTGTCTGCATCTCCAATTCTACCTGCACATGAGAGGGGACTTTGGGGAGATACATTTTTTATATGGTGGTTGTCTAATTGGCTCAATATATTAGTTGGAATATGTTCATTGACAAGAAAAACAAGATATCTACTATTCAACAAAACCACATCTAACAATGCATATTTCATCTTGTTCCATGATGTCAATCCTGTCAGTCATCATTATGAACCACTATTGTATAGAAAATTGTCCATATGAAATCTTGGGGGACCTCCTATTTACTTGTCCCTCATTTGCAAAGACCTTGAATCATAGTTGAAATGGATTATGCATCGCATATACTACCCTGGTTTGTAGATAGCAACAATTGTTGTATCTAGTTGTGGAGATAGTTTGTTCAATGCAATTTGTTGTTTGGTAGAAATAGAGTTCGATGTGCGGTCATTGCGGCTTAGCACTGTACAGTCCTTTTGCAATGCAATTATAGGTGGCAACCAACAGGCTTTTAGCTTCTTGCATCAACACCTTTTGCCATATCTCTTAGAAAATATGTCGACAATTGGAAGCTGGAAAGAATACCTTGTAAACATGGCACTGCCATATGCAAAAGGAAATGTGGAGGGTGGAATATTCTATTTGCAATGGATATCTATCATATTCAGAGTAAATATCCAGGTCTGGTCGGCCCTGCCCGATGGCACTGTCCATTCCTGGTCTATTGATTCAAATTACAATTGAACAATTGACATCATATCGTTGAAAATAGATACGACACATATCCATTATCAACCTTTGCTGGGACATATCACTGGTTCAGGTTCCACTGTCCATGCCATCCAAACCGCATTGAATCTGCATACGCGTGGCATGCTTTTTAATGAGAATGAAACTCTTCCCGGTTGTGATAAGGCCATACAAGTCTTAAACAAAAAAAGTAGACTAAGTTATCACAACTTGAAAAAGGTCATGCGTGAAATTCGTCCCACTTGTGATGAGGCCATACAGGGATTAAACAAAAAATGTAGGCTAAGTTATCACAACTTGAAAAAAGTCATACGTGAGAGAAAAACAAACATTGGTAATATTTTTCAGATTTCTGTGGTGAGTAGTTTTGAGGTTTTTGCCGGATAATCCACAGTTGGTGTCATTTTTGTCATCGACATTTCGAATCCGAATCGGGATTCATCATTAGGACTAATTGTTAGTTACAAAGCTTGTTGATCTTGGTCAATTAATAGTAGATGCAGGACAATTTTGAGATTGTAATTAGGTCGGCTATCTATAACACCCTATTTCTAGAACTAAGGCAAAATTAAAAACAATTTAGAGTTTCTATATCCTACTTTATCCTATAAAACTAGGGTTTCTATAGGATAAAGTANCAGATAGCCAACCTAATTACAATCTCAAAATTGTCCTGCATATACTATTAATTGGCCAAGATCAACAAGCTTTGTAATTGATGATTAGTCCTGATGATGAATCCCAATTCGGATTCAAAACGTCGATGAAAAAAATGACACCAACTGTGGATTATCCGACAAAAAGCCTCGAAAATATAGGAAATACTATCGGTTCAGGGTCTAGTGTCAATGCCAGCCAAACCACATCGAATCTGCATAAGCGTCGGGTGCTATATAATCAGAATGAATTTCATCCCAGTTGCCATGAAGTCATCCCACCCTTGAAAAAGAAACGTAGACTAAGTTATCACAACTTGAAAAGGGTCATACGAGAGAGAAAAAAATACATTACTACGCTTCCTTCTAGAGAGAAACTGACATATCACAATCTAAAAAAAATTGTTTGTGCACAACACAACAGAAACATGTATGGTTTCATATCCCACAATGGTCATGCAACTATCCTAGAGGAAAAAATCAAATTTCGTGGGCTAGAAGCAACATCGTGCACTACTACCAATGAAAACCAACAAACACTTTCTACCCATACTTGCCTATGGAAGAAATATGAAAGACAAACCTACATGAAACAAATCAAAGACACTCCTTCCATTGCATGTGAAATTTGTGATCAATTGAATTTTGCAAAAAACAATAAGTATTTCATGCCTGATTTGGAAGCAGAATACCTCCGCTTGACAATACATGATAAAACATTTTCTAGTAACAAAATTTGTCTTCCATGCAAACGGTCGCTTGAAAATGGAAAACTACCACAGTTTTCAACCCCTGACCAAATAAGATGTAATACATCACTACCAGATGCAAGTGCACTTACATAACTTGAAGAGAGACTTGTGTCTCTACGAATTGCATTTGCACAAATCAGACCCTGGGGCTATAAACGACCCCAGATGGGCTTAACAGGATCAATTAGTAATGTGCATGTTCAACTAGATGTTGTGCAAAAATCCTTGCCACAATTCATTAACAATACAATGACAATTGTTGTGGTTCTCAGAAGACGCTTGCAATACAAAAATGCATATCAAACAGGAAAAGTGCATGTGCATGTTGTTATGAAAGAATTAAAATAATTATGTTCCAGGGCCCTGTACAAAGCACAAAACATTTATATAAATGAGAACTGGAACAATGTTCTTGGAGAAGAGGATGGCAACTCTGCACAGACTCTCGAAACTGCTAGTGAGTTTGATACAAGTGATGAATCAGATAATGAAACACCTGCTGACACATTGACGCATGGATTTACTGATTCACAGTGCATTCATGACTTGCAAGACAAGATTGTCAAAATTGCACCTGCTGAGGGGCAACGTCCACTCAGAATATTCAAGGAAAAATTCACCGAGGAGATGAACTTCCCAAGACTCTTCTATGGATATCCATGTCCCACTGACATTACAGAATGATTCAGTTACCATAAAATAGTTCGATGGGAGATGCTACATTCAAGCGATGACTTTTCCTGTCACATAACAAATTTGTTTTTCAAAAAAATATGCATAATAATAGAGCAAGTGTTGTATTGCATGTGGGTCCAAATAAGAAAAGGCCAGTTACAAGGAAGAAATTTGTTGGCCAAGGATGTCAAGTACAAAGTAAACCTAGAAAAAATCTTGAAATCTAATATTGGATACATAGATTTAAAAAACATTCGCATCTCTCCTGACTATTTGCAACAAAAATAAAACTATTTTTGCAATGATCCGACAATTGGGCCCGCCAACATTTTTCATCACATTTACAGGTGCAGAGAAGTTTTGGGATCCATTGGTAGCTACGGTATCTGACTTACATAGGAACAGTAAACGGAAAAAACAAACCGATACAGTGGAAAATAATGACATTGACTACCTCATAAGAAAAGACCCAGTGACATGTACTCGCTAATACAGACATATAATAAATGCTTTGAGACAATTGATATGCCATGATGAAACGTTTTCGGAAAAATATCGAACTATTTTCTTTTGACTGAATTCCAGAATAAGGGGAATGAACATGACCACGCACTATTGTGGATAGAGGGTGCGTTGATATATGGAGTTGACAACAATTCACAGATCAATAAATTTGTGGTCAAATACATAACATGAAACATAGATCATTTGGATCCAGAACTTGCCAGAGTTCATAGACATTATCATACAAAAAGTTGTAGAAAACGAAAATACTTACATTGCAGATACAACTTCCCCGTGCCGCCAATGAGAGAAACAAGAATTATAGAGCCACTTAGTTTAGAGGACAATGTTGTCATTAAGAAATCTAAATCCTTGTTTGTATTTCTAGAACAATGAGATTTTGATGAGTTGATGAGCTTCAATGACTTCTTGACAGAGCTAAATCTATTAGAAGATGAGTACATCCAAGCCATATAATGTACGCTTAAACAACCAACAGTTTTCCTTAAATGAAAAATTTCCCATATCTGGAATAACAATTTCTCCAAGGACATGCCAGTTATGTGGAATGAAAATACATATGCGTTGTATGTCCTCAATGCATATGTTACAACATCGTACTGTACCTCGTATATGACAAAGGTTGACAAATCTATGACAAGTGCATTCAGAAGAATACACAAAGAACATGAAATAAGTCATATTTATGCCATACAAATGATACGTACGCTTGGAAATGCATTACTTGATCTTCAAAAAACATCTTCTCAACAAGCAGTCCACATTGCACTTTCCATGCCCCTCAATTGTAGTTCAAGAAAATGTGTCTTCATAAACACATCTCCACTTGAGAAACACACATTTGTGCTTAAACCACCATGTTTTCTAGAACAAGAGCCTGACAATTTAGAAGACGTGATATGCCTCTCTATTATTGATTATTACCTCCAGCGTCCATATCCTATTAAGCATATATGCTTAGCAAAACTCGTATCACATTACAAAAAAAATGGTGCGTTGATATCAAAAAGAAAAAAACCCTCTGTGATACAGTTTGTGAAATACAATAAAAATTATGACTATGAAAACTATTGTGGAGAAAAACTATTGTTATACGTTCATTTTGATGAAAATGAAGACACATTAAAACATAGCTTCCATACATGGGAAGATGTGCATGTTGCCTTTGAAACTATAGTGCAAATAAATGAAGCTAGATTTACTTGCAATGTTAATCCAACATGGGGTGATCTAGAAATTGCAGTTAATGAACTAGAAAACCTTGACAATCTTGATGAGACATTCACAAACCAAAAAATAACCAGAACTCCCTGTGAGTCCTATGACTTGCAGGCATATTATCCTCTTCCTCAAGCAGGTGGCATTGGAAAACGTGTCAATCTTGGTTTTCAAGTAACAAAAAATCCTTTCCTTATTGAAAGCAATGAATACTGTAGAATTAGACTTCTATTGAATCTAGAACAAAAAACAATTCTAAAGGACATTATGCTTAAAAAATGCTTGAGCTTGCACACTTCTTTGCACTTGTTCCTTACAGGAAGAGAAGGAACAAGCAAGACATTCACAGTGAAATCATTGTTCCAAATGCTTATACGAAACTATGATTCAAACAATTCCTCTGATTCTATGAAACCAAAGGGCCTAATAGTTGCATACACAGGAAAAGAGGCATATAATTCAGGTGGAACAACAGTCCATTCTACATTTTTGATGTCTTTTAACAAGTCACAGTTTCTTCCACTTAGCAAGGAAATGTTAGATACCTTGTCTAAGATTTATGACGAACTGCAACTTGTCTTTATAGATGAGGCATCTTTGATTGGAAGTTGCTTCTTGTATTCCATTGACAACTGACTAAGAAGCATAAAACATGTGCACACGAAGTACTTTGGAAATATTGACATTATATTTTGTGGGAATCTTTACCAGGTACAACTGATCCAAGATTCTTTGATATTTGAACAACCTATGGTTAACATGCAAACAATGACGCATGAATTCTAGAAGGACAATATTAAATGCTTTGAATTGCATACTACAATATGAAAGACAGATGAAACATTTATGCAATTATGAATAGAATGTGGACAAACATCCAAACCCATGATGACTTAACATATATCAATTCAAGGTGCTTGCGACCTGCACCAACATACCCAACCTTCCCTTACCTTTTATACACAAATAAGGATGTTGCAATTCATAACTGGTACATGCTATCGCTCATGCCCGATGATGATATCATCATTAATTCAATTGACTTGGAAGAAGACAACCATGGAAATGTGCCATGTCATGAACATACAACCACTTTATCTTTGCAGCTTGTCCTAAAATTAGAAATGTTGGTTGAAATATATGCCGGCAACTATGATTCATAGGATGGTTTGGTGAATGGTGTAGATGGAATACTCAAAGGCTATACCAAAACATAAAAACTTTATGTCCTCTAGATTAAGTTCCATGAACCGCATATAGGCAAGAAAAAAACAAGAAAGTTAGATTATTTATAAAATTCAAACACTGCAAGCGATTGGACACCTATATTGGGAATATCAAAGCCAGTATTGACATTAGCAAAGACAGGTCGACTGAATATTCAAAAATATTTTCCAGTTAAGCTTGCATGTGCATGTACAGTCCACAGATTGCAAGGACTAACACTTGATAGTGTTGCATTTCAGCCTGCTGGAATTCAAATACATGGACTTGTATACACAACACTGTCCCGTGTCAGAAGCATAAACTCCTTGTATTTACTAAGTCCTCTGACAAAAGATAATTTCAAATTCAAACAAAAAGTTGATATTGAAATGCAACACCTAAGGACTATCGCAAAATGGCACTTGTTGTATGATTACCAATTCATACAAACAAAATAATCTATATCAATTCTCTCGCTTAACACACACAACTTACATGCAAACATGGATGATATACTCAATGACTATGATACAATGCAATCCAATATTTTGTGTTTGCAGGAAACATACATGGCATTATGCATGCAAAACAAACAATTTCCAAATCACAGTTGCATATCAACTTAAATTACACATGGGGTGATGATATTGGTGAAAAAACATGAAACAATATTGGAGCATATACATTTCGAAGAAAATAATGTTGAGATGGTGCTTGCAAAAATATTTTTCCATGGAACAGAAATTGCAATACTGAATTTGTATGCTGCTTCCCATGCAACATTATCCAACATAATAAATGTTCTTTCCAATGCATTAGACCATTTGCATCTGAACGAAACCATTGTGATTGTAAGAGACTTCTATATTGACATGCTACAAAATAATGCCAGAACAAAAGAATTGGAAAACTGCATGTTGAAATACAGTCTCCGCTTTCTTTTGAACAACACAAGCCATGTACAAAACACACTTATTGACCATGTATTGTCAAATGTGCCCATTTCTCAATACAACATCTTTATCTTAGACACATACTGGTCTGATCATGATACAATTGGTATTGCACTTGAATTATGAGATATACATCAAACATATTGTAAAGACATATTTCTATGTTTCAAAGCATATCTGTCTAGCTTGTTGCAGAAAACCAAATTATCCAACTTCTTAGTTTTCCCTGGATTTTACACATACTGGTCTGGTCACCATATAGTTGGTATTGCACTTGAATTATGAAATATACATCAAGCATATTGCAGAATCATATTTCTATGCTTCAAAGCATATCTGTCTATCTTGTTGTAGAAAATCGAGATATCCAACTTCTTAGTTTTCCCTAGTTTGTAATTGATTTTGGTCACAAAATTTTTCTACACACACACACACACACACACACACACACACACACACACAAACTTGGATGAACACACACACAAAAAAAGGTACATTCTTCTAACACTATCTATTACTCTATTTCTTTTATTCTATTTTGTTTAGTCTATGTACATATTACTTGTTTTTTTCTTTACATGTCAACTTATGTTCATGTCTGTTTTGTTTTGTGCTTTTTTTCATAGCAACAAATAGGAAAACTAGACACCACAAAGAACTCCTAACCATAAATGTAGAAGAATCCATGAAAAGGTGCATATTAATACCCGTGTTCCATATCCAGTAGTTTTTCATTTACTCTGTTTATATTTGTTGAACTGGTTTGCAGCTCTATTTTTTTTTCTCTTTGGATACTCCATATGTTCCTGTACATTAACTTGTCTTCATGGCAATTCTATTTTTTGTGCTTCTATCTTGAATTACATAAATTAATCCAGCTTTTTTTTCATGTGTTCCTACATAACAACTTGTTTTCATGTCCATTGTATTCTCTGTATTGCTACATTGAAACAAGAACACAGTAATTGGGCACAGGGTTGGAGCCTTCTGTGCCAGGTCTAAAAAAGCTGAGGTGAAATGTGTTGTAGCAAATACAATGCATATGCCAGAGACTAAGAGGTATGGTTACAAAAACTCTTATCTACATACGTTGTGCAAGTTATCCAATATAGTTTTAAGAAATTAGCTATTTCATTTGTTTGACAAGTGGAGACAAAAAAATATTCACTAATGCAATTTATTCTATTTGTACAAATCAGTCGATCAAACTCGTGATAAATTATAGCATTGTTTAAATTACTATAAATCTTGGTAAAATGTTATAATATTCTATAAATTACTAAATCTCATGTTGCGGTCATTCGGACTTGTCATACATAGGCATGACTATAAATGTGAACCTATGAGTCCGCCAACCCACACACCATGTCACATCTATTTTATACTATATTTCTATTTTATTTACCCTATATACACATTCCTTGCTTTTTTATTTACATGTCAACATATGTTCCTGTCCATTTTGTTTTTGTACTTTTTTTCATAGAAACAAACAGGAAAACTGGACATGGCAAATAACTCTCAACCAGAAATGTAGAAGAATCCATGCAAAGGTGCATATTTCTACTCGTGTTCCATATCCAATAGTTTTTCGTTTACGTTGTCTGTAATTGTTGAACTGGTTTGCAACTTTGTTTTTTTCCCTCCTTGGAGACTCCATATCTTCCTGTACATTAACTTGTCTTCATGTCAATTATATTTTGTGTGCTGCTATCTTGAAATAAATAAATTTGTACTCCATATTTTCTTTTCATGTGTTCCTACGTAATAGTTTGATTTCATGAGTCATACAGTTCTTACCTCCCTTTCTTTTTCTTCTTCTATTCTTATCCATTCTCTCTTTTTTTGTTCCCCTCTATTATTCGTTTATGATTCTATACTTAGTCCCATGTCTATCCTCGCAGGTTCCTAGGATGGCAGAGTGACAGATTCCATGTCCAATTATATCTTTACATCACGAGTCCGATCAACCGCCGTTTGTTTTCATAGTTGGCGAATTTTATGGCCATGGGTTCATGTGTAGGCACCATCGAAATCTCATACCCCATATGCATGGTATACATCTTGCACCCGAAACTTCTATGATCTACAATTCTAACCCAGACTCAAAGCTTGCGACTTATTTTTTCCAACATCTATTTATATTTCAAAGCATATGTTGATACTTTTCCCAGTTCGTTTCCATAGTTATCCAATTTTATGGCCATCGGTACCCCCCACCCGTGCTCCAAGTATACATATTCCATCAAAAACTTGGGTGATCTACAATTCCACCATAGACTCCCAGGTTCAAAAAATTGCTAAAGCATCTTTAATTCTCCTCCATGCTCGCCATGTTCGCTCCTTCCCAATACACATTAATTATGATTTTACTTGTGACAACTCACCACAGATGTTCGAAAAGATTGGCATTAATAAGATGAAACATTGAGGTAATCTCCCATTAAAATGCATTTATGGGAGAATATTATGGAATATGATTATTTTCCTCTGTCAATATTGAATTCACAAAAAAATGATGGTTGTTTTGGTTTTTTTAAGGCATCATCATAGCAAGAATTCAATATTTTGCTGGCCCACAGTTGTCTACAAAGGTGTTCACATGATGCCTCTCTTTAGTATTGTGCATATCATTTTTGAACCTTATAGGTTTGCATATTTGAGACTCAGCTTGCATATGAAAATGTTTCTCCACCATTCCAATTTGAACATAGTTTGCATTTGGGCCACAGAGAACAATAATAAAATAAAATAATATGAAAATTGTTTAAGAAAATATAAACAAATTATCTTCTGACTCGAACCTGCTTTTGTCGAGATCCATGTATATTACACAACTATCAATGTTTTCCTCACTTTTCAATAGTTTCTCGATTTCCCTGCCATCTTCGAACGCTTTCCCAATGCAAATTGATGACGCTTTTATTAGTTTTGAAAAGATTGACATTAAAAGGAGAAAAGGTCGAGGACATCTCCCATTAAAACACATTGAACCAAGATTTACCGGAGATTATATTATGACGTTGCAACATCCATTTTAAATACAATGAGGACCAAAGGAAGGTTTTCATCACCTTATGGCTGCAACTCGACAACATGTCTGTGGATATACCCTAGATATTTTCGGGCATGAGGACCAACGTTTTCAGTGGTCTATAGCTTATGACTACTACTCGTCCACTTCTTCCCAGATGAAAGTTATCTCGACATCTGAAATTGCAACGACAAATTGTATCCCCTATTTTTTTTTACTTTAAAGACTTGGTCACATACTGTGCCGATAAATATATTCCAAATCCACGGATTGTCCAGATGTGCGACCATTTCCAAATCTCCTTATCGCCTAAAGTATTTCGAAAGATGTTAACACTTCTTGACCCAACACCTACTTTCAATGGAAAAAATTGCAAACAGTTCTTAAAGAAGCATGGTAATGAATTAGACGTCTTGTCAAAGTTATTACAGGACCCAACACCCACTCCCTGGGACATGGCCATATTATAGGTTAGTTCATGTAAAAAACTTTTTCGACAAATTGCATGGCTTTTCACGAGGACAATGAGACAAGAAAGTGAAACCAACATCTCTTGAATGATTTTGTATATTTTATATTTTACTTTCAAGGAACAAACCATCTTCCATTTCCGCAAGATGATTTCCATTCAAATCTCTTCCCAGTTATTGCAATATAGGCAAAAGAAGAAATTATTTATGCCATCTTATTTAATTTTCATCGTGCCGAATTGCTATCCATTTCCTAAACTATCTATGTTAAGCCCTATTACTGGCTCATTACCCCTTAATTGGGGCATATTACATTAGTAATGTTATTTTATTTATGTTGGCTTTATTCCATTAGTTGTAATTATACCTCCTAGTCTCCTATATATACCAAGGAGACATTTTCATTTGGAATCATCTTGTACTT
>SNQJ01S0063028.1:16555-38702 GCA_010110895.2 Picea sitchensis | reverse complement strand
ACAAGAGAAAAGGGGATCTTAGAGTTGATACACAATGATGTGTTTGGACCTGTTCCTGTTCTATCACTAGGTAAATCTGTGTATTATGTTTGATTCATAGATGATTTCTCAAGGAACACATGGATTTATTTTCTTAGAAATAAATATGAGGTATTTGATAGATTTAAAGAGTTTAAGGCTCTGGTAGAAAATCAGACAGAGAAGAAAATAAAAGTATTGAGAATAGATAATAGTGGATAATTTTGCATAAATGAATTGAAAGAATTCTATAAGAAGTGTGGTATAGCAAGGCAGAAGACTACTCCATACACACCTCAACATAATGGAGTTGCATAATGGATGAACAAGACACTTATGGAAAAATAAAAGAGCATGCTCAGTGGTGCCAAGTTAGGACAGGAATTCTGGGCAGAGGCAGTGGGTACAACATGTTACCTGGTCAATCGATCACCCTCATATGCGTTGGATGATAAAACTCCACACGAGGTATGAACTGGAAAGAAACCCTCTCTTGAGCATCTTAGAGTATTTGGTTGTGATGCTTATGTACATGTTCCAAAGGAAAATAGGAGTAAGTTGGATAATAAAGCTGAAAAGTGTATCTTTATTGGTTATAAATATGGTGTGAAAGGTTATAAGCTTTGGAACCCCAAAACTAAGAAGACTTTTTACAGTCGGGATGTTGTTTTTGGAGAGGTAAAAGATGTTTCCAAACAAGAATTCCTACAAAGGAAAGAAGAACCTGAGAAAATAGAGCTTGAGTTGGATGATGTAAAATCTAAATCATCTTAAGAATATGAAGAAGAAGAAGAAGAAAAACCTCATACCCCAGTATTGAGGAGATCAATGAGAGAAAGAAGGAAACCAAAAAGGTATATTCCAACTAATTTTCGTTCTAATTTTTCTTTATCTATTACTAATGATGATCCCAAAACTATCAGGGAACCAGTGAATTCAGAGGAGAGTAAACTATGGAAGAAGGCCATGGTTGAAGAAATGGATGCCTTGGATAAGAATAAGGCATGGGATATAGTTGCGTTTCTAGCTGGAATAAAATATGTTGGTAGAAAATGGTTTTTTAAGAAGAAGTTTAATGCAGAAGGTAAAGTGGAGAAATACAAAGTTTGGTTAGTAGAAAAAGGTTATTCCCATGTAGAGGGAATTGACTTTGGTGATATTTTTCTCCTGTTGCTAAGTTAACATCTGTTAGATTTTTTTTTATCTATTGTTTCTACTTTTGATCTTGAAGTGGAACAGATGGATGTGAAGACAACATTCCCACATGGGGATCTAGAAGAAGAAATATACATGAAGCAGCCATAAGGCTTTGTAGTGAAGGGAAAGAAAGAGCTTGTTTATAAGCTAAATAATTCACTATATTGTCTGAAGAAATCACCTAGGATGTGGTACCAAAAGTTTGACACATACATCCTTAGATTGGGATTTGTGAGAAGCAGGGTTGATCACTATGCATATTCCAAGTAGGTTGGTAATCACTTCATTTATGTAGTGTTTCATGTTGATGACATGTTGCTGGTAGGAAATAACATGGATGTTATCAAGGAGGTGAAATCACAGCTATCCTCCAAATTTGACATGAAGGATATCGGTGCTGCTAACTTCATTCTGGGAATGGAGATTAAAAGAGATTGTGAAAACATGAAACTATGGTTGAATCAAAGAAAATATGTTGAGACGATATTGCAGAGGTTTAATATGCATGGAAGTAAACCGATCAAGGTTCCTATTCCTATAGGTGTAAATTTATCTGCAGATTAGCGTCTCAAGACACAAGAAGAAGAAGAGGACATGTCCCATGTTCTGTATGCCAGTGAAGTTAGCAGTTTGATGTATGAAATGGTTTATACTAGAATGGACATTGCAGATCAAAACTTTACTGCAGATCTGCGACCAATACATTTTGCAACACGCGAATGTTCGTGTCTTTATGTACTACAACTCGCGGATGTCCACACCTTTGTTTGATGCAACTTGCGGACTAGCACACTATTCTACTAGTATTACTTGTTTGTCCCTATCACTCTATCCATGTCATTGTCTCAGTCTTGGTCACTATCTGATCTCTTTGTATCTTCTCACAAAATGGTTGATCTGATAGAAAATAATACTCATCTGATATCCAAGTAGATCTAACACAACCATATACTAGGTTCATATATATGTCTCATTGATCTTGTGTGATATCAGAAACCTTTAAATTAACCATACATCAAATCCTTACTATTATGTAATCACAACCTGAACTGATAGAAATAGGCTTCAACCATAAACCCTCAACCATGCTCTAAATAACACACTATATATCTTAACAAGACTCCCAATGAAGTATACCCACAATAATCAACCAATACATTAGCAATGTATCCTTGTAGATCTATCTTATACACAATAGAACATACTACCAATAGTACCTCAAGGGTTAGATATCAATCTTCCATGGCCATAACCCAAGCATTCACCAAAGACCTACTTAAGACAAGCATATAACATACCTTTTGTTACTGTAAATAAATCGGTTGTGCCTTCTCACTATTAGACCTTTTTGTAGCCCCTTCTTAGCTGTGAAACTTCTCACTAATATATCTAATCTTTATATTCTTCAGCCTTGGCAACATATCCATGCTCTGTCTTCAGTAAAATCACAGGTATCTTCTCTTTGTCCCAATGCGGCCCATGAATGTTAGTGTCCTTCTAGTACTGCAACCTGCGGTTATCTTCAGTAAAACCTTAGTTCAATACCCATAGTCTCGACCCTTAGAACTTGCAACTTCATTGTCGCTTCAGACTCACTGCTATATATTTTACAATGATACCTGCCCATAACATTTCACAAAAATAGATATTCAATGTGCTCAAACTAGGTGCTAATAGGAGACCCTTGTTCTCTTATTTATACTCTCCAAGTAGATTCCTTTAGGGGTTATCTTTTAACATTTTTACCCAACTTCCTTCTTTTAGGGCTAACCCACTTTCAACCACTTTACCATGAATAGTAAATTAACCACTTCTTGTTGCAACTAATTTATTTAAATTAATTATTTTCTTATTGCAACAACTTTACCCATGACTAACTCCTAGTTACAACCACTTTGACTAGTAAACTTCTTCTAGGAGCTTCTAGAATAATTGATCTGGATTATTTTCAACATGAAATGAGAGTAGAGATATAATAAAGAAATGCAGAGAGATATCACAGATATTCAATAAGATAACATAAATATATCAAATATGAAACCATAAACATAGATATACAATAATACACGATATCTATTAATGAAATAAAAGTACAAAGACTATAAAAATATAGAGTGAAAGACTCGCTAGAATGGTGGCATCTTATCTTTGAGAAGAGATGTGACGGCTACTCACATTTGCAAGAAGATGATTACAATGAGGATTTGAAGGCCTTTTTACAATAAACAGGAATGCAAAAACCCTATACATCCAGAAACCTAACCCTAGGAGATGAAGCACCAAAAGTCATGTGGGCCACGTTTGGGTAAGTTAGTACATTAACTTCTCGAGGTCGTAACCTTTGCATACAATCTCCATTTTAGGCGTATGATAGCTCATTGGAAAGGTATCGTCAAGGAGATTCATTTTTTGGGCTCAATCATTCATTCTAATATCATGGAGAATATTGATCCTGAAAAACCTTCATTTAGGCCCTCAAAATGGCCCCGGAAGTTAAAACTGTTGAAAATAGTAAATTGCCAAAATTGCCAGAAAATTGTTTTGATCCAATTGGAAAAGGTGGGTGGCCACCAATATCCACCTGGATCAACCCTCCCTCCTTAGGAAGAAATGGTCTCTATTGCGTTGAGTGCCCAGGGGAGAGGAAAAACCATTTGTTGAATTTGAATCTTGGTGAGTTGCTTGCCTTGTTGGAGACGTCGCGTTGCTCGGTTTGTGGAAGGATATCACGAGCATGTGGCTAGAAGGGTTGGGAATTTTTAATTAGTCTAGATACATGATATTATTTTGTGCATAAGGAATCTTTACACTTTTCTACAATCTTGTTGACCTACTTATGTTGGATAGAAGGTGCTTAGGTTGAGGTTGTAGTGGTTGCAGTATCCTTTTGTTTACCTTTTGAACAGATTGTGAAGAAGATGAATTTTGTAGTATGAGATCCTACCTTGTGACACTTTTTAGGTGGGACAATAGTTAGAACTACCTCTGGTATTTTGTAGAGATGATCCCCCAGAGAAACAATGACACTACGGGGTGAAGACTCATAAACAACATGGTGCCTCCACATATATGGTTGGCCCAAGAGAACATCACAAACATCCAGTGGGGAAACATCACATAATACCTCATACTTGAAGGGTTGGATGCCATATGACAATCGACACTGGTGGCTGACACAAAGATCTCGCCCTTGGCAAAGCCACTCGATGTTGTATGGTTGCGAGTGGGATGTTGTTGACAATCCCAACTGTTTGATGACCTCTGTTGAGATGAGGTTCTTCTGGATTCCGCTATCAACAATAAAATGCAGCGGGGTCCCCTTCACCCACATCTGTGAATGAGAAAGGTGCTCCCCCTCTTCAGGATCTGTTGGTTCTTTTGGCTGAATTTCTACGTCGATGATCTGTCTTATACCAGTATTTTCAAAATCATATTCTGAATCAGGGTTCAAATCCTTTTCTTTGATATCAGCCACCAATAACTATTTTGAGCGACATTCATCGATGTTGTTCCAGGGGATTTTGTGGAAATCGCTCTATTTTCTGGTGTCCTTCTTTGTCTTCCCGTTACCCTTCTTTTCCTGTGGCTTGGACTGGTTTTTGGGAACTGTTTGTTAGGGCCGTCTTTGTCATGCTTAGGTTGTTGTGGATTTGCAGACGTGAACTCCCGTTTATTTTGGTGCTTAAATTTCTTCTTGATTTTAACAACATATCGATAAGCAACACCAAGTGATGAGATGTCCAAAAAATCCATTTCATTTTGGATGTATCTGTGTAGAGCCCCATGGTATTTCAGAACCAAATGTTGTTCAGAGTCTTTGATACCCAGCTTGGTGCACAAGGTATGGAAGGTATTGGTGAACTCTGGAACTGATTGGCCTCTCTCTTGCCGCAGTGTGGTCCATCTCATATACTGGTCCTCATAGCTGCCAATAGGGTAATACTGTTCCTTTACCACATCCACAAAAAATTCCCAAGTGGGCTCGACCCCATATATTCCAGAATCCTCTGTGGAACTTTGCTCTCAGTAAGTTTCCCACCAATGTTTGACATTGGGGAGATATTTAAGGAGTGCGAAGGTGATCTTTTCTCTGTCGGAAAAATTGTGAACAAAGAAATAACCTTCTAGCAGATTTAACCATTTGTCTAGGGCTTCTGCATCTATCTTTCTTTCAAATACAAGAATATCAAAATTAACTTGTACCTTGAAAGTCGAGGTGCCTTCAAAGTGGTCGCTTGATGAATATGAGCCTGTTTCTATCAATAGACGTTGAAGGATGTGGGCAAAATTCTCAATCATTTCATCATTCTGTTGCGTGAGAGTTTGCTCAAGAAACAAATTGATAGAATTGTCTTCTCTGTCATTTTTCTTTTCTTCCGTCATTGAGGGTTTTTTGGGTGTGCGAGAGAGATTATCCTCAATAGAGACAATCTCGAGACCCAAATTTCTATACTCAGACCTCGTCGGGGACATGCACTGAAAACGATCAAGAGCAGCCTGCTCTGACACCACTGATCTAGCCTATTTTCAGCATGAAATGAGAGCTGAGATATAATAAAGAAATGCAGAGATATATCGCAGATATTCAATAATATAATAGAAATGTATTAGATATTCAACCATAAACACATATATACAGTAATACATGATTTCCATTAATGAAAGAAATGTGCAGAGACTGTAAAAATACAGAGTGAAAGACTCGCTAGAATGGTGGCATCTTATCTCTGAGAATAGATGTGACGACTACTCGCATTCGCAAGAATATGATTACAATGAGGCTCTAAAGGCATTTTTACAATAAAAAGGAATGCCAAAAACCCTAGACATCCAAAAAACCTAACCCTGGGAGATGAAGTGCCAAAAGTCATGTGGGCACCGTTTGGGTAAGTTAGTACATCAACTTCCCGGGGTCGTAACTTTTGCATACGATATTTGTTTTAGGCGTATGATAGCCCATTGGAAAGGTATCGTCGAGGATATTCATTTTGGGGGAGAAATGATTCCTTCAATTATCATTGAGAAGATCGATCCAGAAAAACCTTCATTTAGGCCCTCAAAATGGCCTCGGAAGTTAAAACTGCTAAAAATAGTAAATTGCCAAAATTGCCAGAAAATTATTTTAAGCCAGTTTGGAAAGGTGGGTGGCCAACTATATCCACCTGTATCAATAATTGACTTATTTGACCTTCTAGGGGCTTCTAGATAATTCATGAGGGTTCTCCAACTTCACTAAGCCATATCTCCTCAATCGTGAGGAACTGCATGACATACCACATACCACTGGAAACAACATGACATGCACTATCCATCTAGAGTAGTCTCCCCTGCAAATTTATTGATTTTCATTACATTATTCCTCAAGTAAAAATATCTAAAGGCATTGAACAAGTTGGGAAAGAACAATCATATTTATCATTTTCTTTGCATTTTATGCAATGAAGTCTTTCTCTTTGACTAGATAAAATAAGGGGGTTGATTGTAGTGTATAAGTATAAACATATATAAAAAACAATTTGTTTGCAACTTTGTAGAGTTTATTTTATGTGTCGTCTCTTTATTAGAGATGTCTATGGGTGATTTCTCTAAGTGTAGATGGTTCCAAATGAAAACAATAATGATAGGCTAAAATGTTTTCTTGTTGCTTGAGCAATGCTTAAATGTCTTTATCATATTAATATACTTTTTAAAATTTATAGGTTTAAAACTTCTAAATCCCCATTTTCATAATTACCATAGTCGTAATCTACTTTAGAAGTTGGCTAAATAGTATTTTGATGGAACTTAGTTTACTCTTAACACTTTTGAGTTCAACTTGTCCCCAAATTATATTTACAATTTTAATTCATTAGTATAACGCTTAAAAACAAGTAAAACACATGTTAGATTGAATCTTGAGTTTTATAAGGTCGACTCAATAATTTATCTATAAATTGACAATATATATTATAAGAAGTTATATTTTTATTATCATTTTAATTTGAAAATTTAAAATAAAATAAGATAATTTTACAAAAATCTCTCTCCTAAATTAGAAGGGGGTTGATTGTAGTGTATAAGTATAAACATATATAATAAAAAATGTGTTTGCAACTTTGTAGAGTTTATTCTATGTGTTGTGTCTTTGTTAGAGATGTCGATTGGTGATTTCTCTAAGTGTAGATGATTGCAAATATGATAGGCTAAAATGCTTTCTTCTTGTTTGTGAAATGTTTAAATTTCTTTATCATATTAATGCAATTTTTTAAATTTATAGGTTTAAAACTTCTAAATCCCCATTTTCATAATTACCATAGTCCTAATCTACTTTAGAATTTGGCTAAATAATCTTTTGATAGAACCTAGTTTACTCTTAACACTTTTGAGATCAACTTGTCCCTAAATTATATTTACAATTTTAATTCATTAGTATAATGTCATAAACCCTTAATAACAAATAGAACACATATTAGATTGAATCTTAAGTTTTATAAAATCGTCATAATAATTTATCTATAAATTATAAATTAACAATATATATTATAAGAAGTTATAATTTTATTATCATTTTAATTTGACAATTTAAAATAAAATTAAATTATCTTACAAAAATCTCTTCCCTAAATTAACTCTCTCTCTCACACATATATATATATATAACCCAAAAGTGTCATTTGATAATACTTGTAAACAAACATTTAGGTGTGTAGACAAGCAATTATTGCAAACAAACTGGTCATAAGTTATTTTTCTTGCAATGTGACTTTAACTAAATTTCAATTTTTTTAAAGCTTCCATATAGCCAATGATAGTGAGCAATTTAATATTTATAAAGTTTGTAACATTCTTTTATATTTTTCGTGTCTAATCTGTTTGTATATGGACTCTTTTCACCATTTATATTTGCTTGTATATGGACTCTTTTGACCATTTGTATTTCCTTGTATATGGACTCTTTTGATTATTTGTATTATTTCAATTTTTTCAAAGCTTCCATATAGCCAATGATAGTGAGTAATTTAATATTTATAAAGTTTGCAATATAATTGTGTATTTTCTATGTCTAATTTGCTTGTATATGGACTCTTTTGACCATTTGTATTTGTTGGTATATGGACTCTTTATCATTTGTATTTATATTATTTATGTATGTTGGTGCTATTTTTTGGTTTAATGCAATGACAATTAAGAACTTGCTATTTTTGTATATGGACTTTTTGACCATTTGTTTGTATATTTTTTTTGACCATTTATATTTGTATTATTTGTATATGTTGGTGTTATTTTTTAGTTTAATGTAATGACTGACAATTTAGAACTTGCTATTTTATGACATTATTTTTTCCATAAAATTAATTTTCTTTAAGTAAGATTAATATAGTTATTGGAATATTTATTATTTTAATTTTCAATATAATATTTCTATGACTTTCTCTCTGATTAATATAGTGGTCGGAATATTCATTATCTTAATTTTCAATATGTTATTTCTATGACTTGTTTTTGGATTAATAGAAAATTTGTGTTTGACCCACATCTTAAGAGTGTCGAGGGACATAAAAGAAATCGAAGTCTCTAGAAAAAAGGCTCGTGCGGAGGAAAAAGAAAATCTCCTAACTATTTAAGTTCATGTAAAGATATTTTTGAAATAAGAGATTTTTGAAATATGGTTATTTTATTAATATAAAATATTATTATAATATTAAAAAACAATTTTAATTAATTATTTATATTATTAATTTTAAATATTATACAACTTAAAAATTAATAATATATATATATTTTTAATACTGAATATATTTAATTTTTTTTATTAATTAGAATTCAATTTTTTATTATTAATATAGATTTAGTTTAATTCCAAATTTATGGTTCAAATCTTTTTAAACGAAAAAAAATTGAAATGCAAAACTTGAAAAAAAGAGGTTAATTCTTTATTATTATATTTTACTTTATAGAAACCTTA
Source organism: Picea sitchensis (assembly GCA_010110895.2). Taxonomy (NCBI): domain Eukaryota; kingdom Viridiplantae; phylum Streptophyta; class Pinopsida; order Pinales; family Pinaceae; genus Picea; species Picea sitchensis. Next base: position 29,542 of record SNQJ01S0063028.1, on the reverse strand, counting down.
ACCCTAGCATAGCACTAACTCTAACCTAGCATAAAACTAACCCTAACCGTGTAGCCCTCTTGCGACATAATTTTATTGGTACTTCTCTAAGCTTAAATATATATGATGGTAAAAACTATTGAATTCTTCCATTGCTCTTAGAATTTTCAGCCTTAGTTATTTCAATCCACCCAATACTTAACCGCACCTCTAGATAATCCTCACATTTTTGTCGGTCAAATAGAGCAAGATAAGAAAAATGAAATTGAAATGAAACATTAAACAAACCAACGTAGTTTTGACATCATTAATTCCGTAAAGGATAAGCACTGGAGCTAGAGCTAACATTCTGTCCAATGCCTAGGGTTTCAAAGAAGAAATATGAAGGAGAAAAAGATATTAGAGAGACAAACTTAATGAAGAAACAAATAATGACATTTCTACAACATCTATAGAACATTCTTGCAACACCTTCTCTTAAATCTCCTCAACCTTTTTCATATCCCGAAGCTAGTCCAAAATAAACTCTGCATATTCTTAAAAAAAAAAAAAGTGATTGCAAGATTCGATTTCCATGACCTTCTCATAATATTTGTTTCCCATGGATCTCTTCATCCACACTCGATTCAAATACCCTTCGAATTCCTTGTAAACACCAGTCCCCCCCATTACAAAAACACATCCTCATCATCGTATTTACGATGGCAAGTGAGTCTAGCTACATGTGGAGTGACAATTGTATGGTAAATCTCTAAAATGAACTTTTTGTCGCTTTGGAGTGAAGTTCATTCTAATGGTTTTACTTTTTGTCTCTCCGGAATGAAGTTCCAGGTAAGGGATTTGCCTTATTTCTGGTCTTTGCTTTACTTTACTTTATTGCAAAATGAACGAATATCTCATCTTTAAAAACAAATTATGTTTCCGTACGCATTTAATAATAGAAGAGAGTGATTTTTTTTTACAAAATTTTCTTAAGAATTTCAAGATTCTTTACAAAAATCCATCATCGTACATGAGGAAATAAAAAGCAGACCTTCCCATTGTTGAATAGGTCCTATCAAGTCTACAAATATGTTTCGGCTGTGTTTGGCTAAACCGTGGCAACAGGTAAAGCCCTCACAAGAATTGAACCTTGCCCAACAATGAAAAACTCCTCTCTTTCCACCATTGGATCCAACCCCTTTGAGTATACATTTATACAATATTAATTACTACATTGTTAAAGTATTAATATAATAATAAAGTAAAAGATTAGTAATACATTCTTAATGTAATAATAAAAAAAATTACTTCATACATTTAATACATTAAATGAATCAATAAATACATTAGTAAAGTAATAATATATTAATATATTAATGTATAATGTAATATGTTTAATTATTAATAAATTAATAATGCATTAATAAATACATTCCTAAAGTATTAATGTCTTAATAAATACATTACTAAATATTAAAGTAGTAATAGATTAATAATATATTATTTAAGTATTAATAAAATAATACTTTAATTGAAAATGAGTATGGTTGAGCATGACCATGGTTTACTTTGGTAGACCTTGGTTGACTTTGGGAAGGAAAGGTTAGCTATGGTTGACCATGGTTGTCCTTCATCATGGTTGAGTGAGGTTGACCATGGCCATGGTTGACTATGGTTGATCAGAGTTTATTATGGTTGAACATGCCCATGGATGAACTTCGTTGACAATGTGGATCTCATTATGGTGGGCCATGTTGATTATGTTCACCGTAGTTTACTATGGCACTACTGCATTGCAATGTTGATCATATTTTGTTTGTCAAATTGCGACATCATGTTTTATTCATCACATGCCAACATCCGTTTTTGTTCATCACATTATGAAATCAGCTTTTGTTCATCACATGTCGACATAAGGTTTTGTTCATCACATTGTGACATTAGATTTTGTTCGTCACTTGACATTGTAAGGTTATGGTCATCAAATTACGATGAATGTTTATGTTTTTCACGATACAACATTGGAATCTGTTTTCCATAGTTCGATAGTGGGCTATGTTCATCACATTGCGACATTGAAAAATGTTTCTCACATTGACACATTGGGTTGTGTACATCAAATTGCGACAATAGGTTGTATTTGTCCGATTGTAACATTTGGAAATATCTATCACATTGCATTTGTCCCATTATAACGCCAATTTATGTTCATTCGATTGTGATGTTCATAATTTTTCATCACATTGTGACGTGCATATATGTTCGTCACAATGTCACATGCATATATGTTCGTTACATTGTGATGTTACTATGATTGGTATATTGCATTGTTACTATGTTCAAAAAATTATGATGTTTGGAAATGTTTGTCACATTGGGGTGTCTGTATATGTTCATCACATTGTGATGTTACTATGCATGGTAGATGGGAACATTACTATGTTCAACACATTACATTGTTTGGAAATGTTTGTCACATTGCGACGTCCATATATGTTCGTCACAATGCAACATTACGATGTTTGGTAGATTGCAAGTTTACTATGTTCGACACATTGCGATGTTTGGAAGTGTTTGTCACATTGTGATGTCAGGATATGTGCATCACATTGCAATGTGAGGAAATGTTTGCCATACTGCGACGACAGGGTGATGTGCGACACATTGCGACATGTATTTATGTTTGTCACATTGCGACATGTATTTATGTTTTTCACATTGTGATGTCACTATGTTTCGTAGATTGCAATGTTACTGTGTTCATAACATTGTGATGTCACTATGTTTCGTAGATTGCAATGTTACTGTGTTCATAACATTGTGATGTTACTATGTTCATCATATTGAAACACTATGTTTTCATCACATTGCAATGTTATGTGTTTTTCATAGTGCAACTTTACTATGTTTGGTAGATTTCAACATTACTATGTTCAACACATTACAAAATTTGGAATTTTTTGTCACATTGCGACTTTGCAATAAGTGCATCACAATGCAACATCAACAAATGTTCATCACCTTGCAATGATAAGATGATGTGTGACACAATGCAATGAAATTCCTATCCATGTCCATATGTGTTCGACACGTTGCAATGTTTGGAAATGTTTGTCACATTATGATATATGTTTGTCACATTGTGACATTAGGATATGTGCATCACATTGCATTGCAAGGAAATGTTCATCATATTGCAATGGCGGGGCGATGTGGGACACATAACAACCCATGTTTATGTTCGTTACATTGTGACATTACTATCCACATTGCGACGACATGCCTATATTCGTCACATTGTGAAATTACTATGTTTGGTAGATTGCAATGTTACTATGTTCGACACATTGCAACTTTAATATATTCATCACATTGCCTATGTCAAAAAACAAAGAAATAATATAATCTATTAATTAATTAATAAAGTAAAACATTTACTAACTAATTAACATCAAATGGAACATTAATTAACCTATTAATATAACATATTAATACAATGAGTTATCTTCATGAGACAATGGGTTGTGTACATCACATTATGACAATGGGTTATCTTCGCGAGATAATGGCATTTGGAAAATTTTCTCACATTCTGATGAGAGGATATTTTCATCACACTGGGACGACGAGGTTATTGTAATCACATTGCGACGATGAGGCTATATTCATAACATTGAAACAATATGGCTATGTTCGTCACATTACGACGGTAGGGCTATGTTTGACACATTGCAACATTATTGTGTTTGTTATGTTGTGACACTATTATGTTCGTCACCTTGCTACATTACTATGTTCATCAATATGCGACGAAAAGGCTATGCATGTCACATTGTGACAATATGGGTATGTTTTTCACATTATGACGATGACTCTATGTTCGTCACAATGTGACAATATGGGTATGTTCGTCACATTGCGATGATAAGGCTATGTTTGACACATTGTGACATCACTATGTTTGTCAGATTGTGACACTACTATGTTCGTCACATTGCAACATTACTATGTTCATTGCTTTGCGACGAAAATACTATGTTTGTAACATTGCAACAATATGCGTATGTTCATCACATTACCATGACGAGGCTATGTTTTTCACATTGAGATGATAGGCCTATGTTTGACACATTGCGACATTGCTATGTTTATTAGATTCTAACACTACCATGTTCATCATATTCCAACATTACTATGTTCATTACTTTGTGATGGAAAGACTATGTTTGTCACATTGTGACAATATGGGTATGTTCGTCACAATGTGACGACATGCTATGTTCATCACATTAAGATGATAGGGCTATAATTGACGCATTGAAACATTACTATGTTTGTCAGATTGTGACACTATTATGTTCATCACATTGGAACTTTAATATGTTCAACAATTTGTGATGACAAGGTTATGTTTGTCAATTTGCGACAACAAGATTATGTTTGTCAAAATTTCATTAAAATTTAAAAGAAATTATCAAAATTGTATATATTAATTGTTAAGATTATATAATTAAAATGTAATAAAAAAAATCACATATTAAATTTATTTATAAATTAAAATACAACTTCAATAATAAATATTATAATTTAAATGAAAATTGTATAACAAGACTTTAATAATAATGGTCAAAAATCAAAATCCTATAATACATAGAGTTTTTCTTTACTTAAGTTTGAAAAAAGTATTTGTCTCAATGCAATACCAATTATTAATAAATAATAATTACATAGATTGTGGTGTTTGAGAATAAGTAATTGAAGATGGTTAATAACAATCCTATAATATATAGAGTTTTTCTTTATTTAAATTTGGAAAAAAGTATTTTTATCAATGCAATACCAATTATTAATAAATAATAATTACACATATTGTGGGATTGTGGTGTTTGAGGATAAGTCTTTTTAACTACACTATTGTGAATAATGAATATTTATTTATGGTTGGTTTACTTAATAATACAATTTATGTGAACAAAATGGTTAATAACATGTATTTTCTCTTTTAGATGTCATAAGTTCAAATCTAGTATAAAAATAAATAATTAATATTAATAAAAAAAATATTATCTTTATGTGATATTCTCTTAAAAAAATCCCACAAATAAGAAAGTCTCTATAGTAATTTGGTATAAAAATAGATTATTATTATTAAATTTGCTTTTGTCATAGAGCGGATAATGGGTGGTGGAGTTGGAGGGTGCCATTGTTCAGCCTTGGATCCTTGAAAGCTAACGCTTTGTGAATTTGATTGCAGAGAATCTCTGAGTCTTTTGGGGAATTTGATCATAGAATATGAGCAATGATTTCGGCTATAATCCCTTCCAGAATCACCGTACAAGGTTACAAATGGATCTTTTTCATTCTTTGCATCGGGTTTTTTTGATAATTCTATTAAGCTTGATGTGACAGGATTTCTAAGTTTTTTAAGAATTCTGTTAAGAATTAAGCTTGCTGTAACAGGCTTTCTCATAAATGACAGACCTGTGTTGCGGTGGCGTGGTCTCATTGCCTGTCAAACATACCAGACTAATACATTAGATGAATCCACAGTTCAACCGTCTACTGCCTAACAGGGATTGGGGTTTTGCAGCAGTGGAAGCATGTACAATGTCGATCTATTGTCGAAGTGGGTCGGATGGATTGGCATAACTACCCAAAACTGTTCAACATTTTGAATGCGATCGTGGGCAGAATTTGCAGAAAATTTAGGCAATAACTTGCCTGTCGAATCTCAACATCCTTTGCTTGGGCATATATAATTTTAAAAACCTTATAAACCAAAAGTTTAGATGTAACAGAATTAAAATACGAGTATTAAAAGGACTATATGTGTCCTAAATATGAAAGGAACCAAAATTAGCGTTAAAAAAAAAGTGAAAGTTGTGAGTTTCTTGTGACATAAATTTGGAAAATATGTAATTGTACAAATGGTTTTCCGCAACAACATATATGTGGCAATGGTAATGCTTTTAGTAAGATGCTGAAGTATATGTGGTGAAAACGAATTAGAGAAAATGAAGCTACACAATGTTTAATATATATTTATTTTGAACTTTTGCGGTGCAATGAACTTTTAAGGTGCGGTATGGTATATGGTATCTATGTATTGAACCTTCAAAGCCTTCTCTGGATAGAGTTATTTTCCAGTTTTGAACTTGTAAAATATTTTTTTTTTTATCTCCTGTGGTGCAGTGGACTTCTGAGGTGCGGTATGGTATTTGGTATCTATGTACATGTATATTGGACATTGAAACCCTTCTGTAGATTGGTTCAAACTTCTGCGGTTTCAAGAGATCATTGGTTGAATTTCTATGGATATCGAACTTGAGCGGTGAATATTTAACATTTGTTGTGGATATTGAACTTCTGCATATGGAACTTATGCAATGTAGTGAATATTGAACTTTTATCCACATTGTTTCTTATAGATATCGATTTGGCTTCTTCAATCCACACATGTATGGTCTCAAAACTTGGATTTCTTCACTGAACACAATGACTCTACGGGACATCTACACAACAGATTGCATGGAAATGGAACTCTAATTAATGCTATGGTGAAGTACCAGTTGTTTATGTTGCCATAGGTTCTTTTTGTGCATAGGTTCTTTTTTAACTCTTATTTATTTGATCTACTTTTAACTCTTATTTATTTCATCTACTTTTCAACTCACTAATCAATTGGAAATTGAGAATGTTGTGATTCACTGGCATGGTATCCGCTAGGTATTCATGCTCCTGCATTTTATAACATGGATTAATCAGGTTATGTTGTTTTAACCAGGCCCGTGCTAGTTGAAACGTGACTGTCGCCCTAGTTGAAATGTCACCGCCGTACGCATGCTAGACACCCAACTTAACCACCGCTGCATCCATCTACCACCACCATGCTTGTTGAAATGCATGCTAGACGTGGTGCTTCACTACTATCCTTATAATTAATCACGGTTGTTCTATCTATACATATTAATCCTCCATAATTAGTTAAATGTGGCAATCAATGGCTAGGGAAGTAATTCCTTAATCATATTAAGTAAATGTGAAAAAGTAAACATGGAAACATATGCATTTATAAATGCAAGGAATTTATTAACATTAAATTTCATTCATTGATTTGAGTGTACGACTAAGAATATGGCATCATCTTTGATTGTTGGCCAGTACGACTAAGAATATGCCATCATCTTTGATTGTTGGCCATCAGATTAGAATTTCTAATTAAAAGGCCCATTAAACCATCAATTCCAATAGGGGGATGCCTATCGGTGTAAATATAATGTACAACGTACTTGTATTCTAGTAAGAGTATGAAGATATATTGGGTGGGGAGGATAACAATTATTCCTTCTAACAACCAGGGAGTTAAACCCAATTGACATCGTATATAATCATTATATAAAAGGAATCTTATAAAGAAGTCATAACTTGGTTTTTATCATCTTTTTTCTAGATTACTGACACATAATGACTTTGAAAAATTCACCTTATGCATTACATTTTGGTGACTTGCATGTGCAACAAAATGTTATGCTCATTTCGTCGGCTTCCATTCTCATTATTAGTTCAATTAAAGTGGGGTGATATATAACTTCTTTCCTCTTTTCCTTGAGAGTTACTCATTCTTGAAGATCATCCTCCTTTGTTTGGTCTTCTTTAATAAAGGTTGTTTGGTCCTTGCCCCTTCCTCTTCATTATATGAAATTCTCTTTTATGTCCTTTCCCCTTCAATATGAACTCATATGTAATCCCCCACCATGATTTAAATCTATCCTTTGGTTTTCATTACACAAGCTTAATTTCCTCATATGAATGACATTGATTTAAGGGAGTTGAGGCTTTCCCAAAGGGACATCCTTGGTGATGGTGTTTCCTCTCCTCTTGCTAAATTTTTTCAAAATAACACAAGATAAACTTATTAGAGACTTCTTTTGGATGCTTTGTAACCCATAATATGAAAAGTGTTCTTATGGATTTAGAAATGGACAATCTTGAACATTAAATAGGGAAGATATGTAAATCTTGGTGGATGATTAAAAGTATTGAAGTTTGTAAGTCATTGAACTAGCAATAAGTTTTTATGAATCAAACTCTTTATAAGAAATGTGAATATTGATGGCTCCTTCGATGGATTTCAAATAAAATATATTTTCCCATGCTCTTTTATTCAAACATCTTCAAAAAAATCTACACTTAAAATGCAAATTATAAACCATGAATTCAATTAATGTTCAAAAGAAAAATCATAAAAAATCCCACACTAATTAATTGATTTCTTCAATGAAATGTCATCAAGTAACTCATTGGAATCTTGTTACAATTCATATGAGAGTTGTTAAGAGTTTATTGAAGTGACTTTGTATTTTCACTCCATAAGGTATATCATTAATACTCTCAACTCTCTATAATACCATTAAATCATCTAGGTAAAAGTGTTTGTTGCTACATTTTTCCTTACAATTTTGCATATGAATATGCCTTAAACCAAAGAACCAAGATTAAGTTCCATTCCTCCGAGTCCTTCACAAAAATATATAACATGAAATTGAATGTTAGATCAAGCAACTGAAGCAAAGACTATTCAAATGTATGGATTCATAGAGTTTTCTTCCACGGATCATTTCTTAAAAGGAATCTCAACATTCTCAAGCATAGTATTCATAAGAAATTTCAAAAGCATCAACTCTAGAAAGAAAGATAACAAAGAAAATTAAAACTTAAAGCCATTAAAGAGCAAGAGATTCTATCAAGTAATTTCAAGAGATGGATTTTTCAATGAACATAAGAAGGTCGACAAAAAATTCATAAAGATAGTCTCGCATTCCAATTCACATCTCCATTTGTAGAGATAAACATAAAATCATTCTTTCTCTAGTTCCTTTTTAATAAATCTTGATTCTCAGGTCTCTCCCAACCATGTCTAGTGATCCAAAACACACTAAGATTTCCTACAACTCAATTAAGTCTACTATTTGGAAATTGTCCAAATTTAAAAAACTTGTTTTTCTTATTGAAGGCATTACTCTAGACACAAAGAGACTCAACACCCTCACTCCAACGATGATAGCACACTAAAGAATGGTTTCTTGAACATTTTTTCACATATTAATGAACAAGTAGCCGTCAAATCTTGAAATTATTTCAACAAAACCCCAAACATACTACAAAATGATTTTTAAAAGGGGAATGTTGCTCTTGTGTCTTTTGAGCACTCCACATCAATCAAGCAATGGAAAAAATACTTTCCTTCTTACTAGGATGTCTCCTAACATGATCAAATCTACAAAATATATTAGAGATGAGGAGGAGTAGCCAACGGAAGAATAAAGAGGTCACTATACTACAAACAAGGATAAATGAAGGAAAATAGGGAAATGTATGTTCTTAAAATGTTCCAAAGCTTCATCTCCCAAGTATCAATGGGAGTTACATCTAGAAAACAACCAAAAAATGCATGAAAATTGTTGAGTTCATGAGACAAAGTCTTAATCACTCAGTTCGGAGGGTAGAAAACAATGTGAGGTGGTAGATTTTCCTTTTTGGAACAAACTGCTAAGTTCAATAGCCAAGAAGCTTTGTCGTTGGGTTTTGATAGAAAACAACTCTTCCAAGTGATTGATTTGCATATTGAAGTTAAATATCTAAATATAGAGCTTAGTAAGGAACAATAATTGGGTTTAAAGGTTTGATAGCCTCCCAAACCAACAATTTTCCTTTTCTTGAGTTAATCATCTAAAAATGGAAAGTTTGTTACATTTTCCTTAGGCCCAAAACAGTAAAATTTTCCTGCCTCAACAATCAAAGGTAAATGATTGACTTCTGAAGCTTGTTGGACTCCGAACTTAGTAATTTATCCTTCATGAGGGAAATCATTGGCTTATGTAGCCAACCAGATTCTCAAGTCAACGATTTCACTCTTCCACTGATGAAACACTGACTGGAGTGGATAAAAACAACTTGGGTGATTGACAAATTGAAATATCACTTCCTTACATTAGCTCAACCATTGTGTTTTCATGGTTTTTTGGTGATTTCACAGCTTCTCTAGGTTATAGGTGGTCTTTGGAAGTCTTAATAGCCTTGGTGACCTCATATATTTCCACACTTCAAAAGAAGGTTTGAAACTTAGATAATAAAGTCTTATCCTCATAAAACAACATTATGTGTGAGTTTAGGATCCAAAACAAAGTCTAGATAGTGCCACCAAATAATTTAAATTAAATTATAACAAGTGTCAACATAACCCCTTGGTTTCCTAGATTAATAAATCATAACTCCTTTGTCTAATATCAGACACGGGGTCTCCACTCAATGAATTCGTGACATAGCACATGAATTCATGGTATATTAAAGAATACTTCTAATTTCACTAGATATTGATAAATGCATCAAAAAATCCTTTTGATGAACCCCTCCTAGTACATATTTCCAATAAAAACAAACTCTATTTTGACTAGATGTCCCACTTTATACCCCCCAACACCTATAAACCTTTGCATACCCAACATCCCCACCCCCAATATCTACAATATATTGACTCAATTTTTTGTTTTTTAATTTTATTCTTATTATTATTATTCTAAAATCTCCTTTATGAATGAAAGTGATAAGATATTGATCAAGGTGAGGCCCTCGTGATAAAACCTCAATCTAGGATATGTATATGTCCTAGCTAAGTTAGTCAATATAGTTTGACTCTATCAAGGGTCATCATGATATGCCTTTATGAAATATTGTGAGTGCCATGTGAAATTGTTAAGATATTGACCATCTTTTGATTATAGTTTCTCATCTTAACAAAAATAAGATTGATGTTACATGATATGTATAGTTAACATGTTAATTGAATGCTAGATATTTTCATATATTTTCCTTATTTGAGTACACTATCACAACTTTCAATCACATGTAATATAATTCAATGAGATTAAAATGGATTAAAATAGAATAAATTTTGCATGAAGGGTTAAAATAATGTTAGCCACTTGGTGTGGAATATAATCAACATGACTTAACTAAGTAGGGAAGATATAATTAAATAAAGAGGGGGATTCTTTGTGTTACTATTGCATGGTTAGTATAGTCTTGTTGCATTATTTATTGTGAAATGAACCGATGGTCTTGCTACATTCTCTGTTGTGAAATGAATCCATGAAGTTGTTGAGACTCACTACTAATAAGGTAGGGAATGAGAGGCTAGGGTAAATTTTGAGTGGATAAATTTATTGAAGGGAAAGGGAAGCTAGTACAGTTTTGGTAGAAGTAGGATCATGGGTCCTCAACCTTCTTTATTGGTGGGTTGGTTGGGAGGAGTGTCTTATATCCTCCATTGATTGCTTCTATTCATGGAAGATCACAAAAAATCACCACCTATAGATTAGATGAAACTTGGATCTATAAGTTGAGTTGTTCTTACCATTTTTAATCACTTCACTTAGTAACCTATATTGAGTATTTCTTTTTTTTTGGGGTGGGGGGGGGTGGGGTTGGGTGATGATTTTTTCTATCATCTATCAACATTAATATGTAGAAATGGAACATTAGAATTTATTTGTAAACATAATATTTTTACTTGAATGAAATTTTAGATGTTATGGCTACCTATGCTATTGAATTGAAGCTACTATTGCATGTTTAGTATCCACGTTTATTTAGTAACCTACCAATTTTATTAAAAAATAAATAAGATTACAAATACGAGTAAAATAATATATTCAAGTTTTCTTACTCTACTTAAGGCATTGTATGACACAAGGTTAGGTCATTACACATGGTATTAGAGATAAGTTGAAACACTAAGACCATTGAGAGGTGCATAGTAATAATAATGATGATGAATATGATGAGATAATGATCATAATAGTAGCATGAAAATAGGGGGTGGTAAATTCTAAAATAAGGGGTAATAAAGGATGATGATGATGAGATAACATTCCTATTCATAAAACCAAAATTAAAATTTCATACTTTCTGAATATTTTTTTTATTTTGAATATTGATCCAAAATAGATCATTATATTATTTTTCATTTATCTTGATTCTTTCAGAATGGAAAAATTGGAGGAGTCAACTTGCATAGTCATTCTAACAACTGGTCTCTGTTTGGAAAACTGTTGTTTGAAACCTTATGGAGCCATTTTTAGGAATCAAATGAAATTTTTTTAGGTTGAGACTTTCTCATATTTAGCTCAAACCCTTTGACATCTATCTACACTTAGATAAATTTCCAATGGCGCAAAAATAACATCTATCGAAGCTTGTATGAAAACGTTATGTCTCCCTCAAGTTGACCTACCATGTTGACCACCATGGTGTGAAAGGATGCCACATAAAACCTCGTTACTCATTCATATGGGGCTAGCCACATGTGGAATTTCAAGAATATTCTAGAAGGTCCAAAAAACTTATCAAAATTGAGGGTTGAGGAAGTCAAAACCCTACCCCTAGATGGTTATCGTGCTATGTTAAATAGTGGAGCCACTAGGAGGAGAAGTAGTTCCATTCTTTTGCATTGTATATTGTTCCATAGCTGAGAAAAAAATATAAGAGTGGTATTTTGTGAGCATAATAGAGGAGAAGGTGGATTTTGTAGCAGACATTTAGGCCACAGTGTCAAAATATAACTCCATAGTAAGTTCACTTTCCTTTGTATATGCATTTTATAACTAAAGCAAATAGAGCATAGCATAGGCCTCACCTTATAGTTGGGTTTTCTCCTGTATTGGGCTTACTATCTCAAATATTGTTTCATTTGTGTGGATCGTGTGTATTTTGTGTTTGTTCTTTCACTTTTATATTTCATTTATTTATTAAATTCAATCCATAATCTAGATATAATAAATCTGGGATATAAGGAAATAAACTACATAAATCTAAGATTTCATAATATTATAAGATATTTTGTGACGAATTGTTCCATTGTAATAACCACGACAATTTATAGATCAAATATAAACCTCTCTATATATACTCAAGGAATATATTTTATACATAAACCTCCTATACATCATGTCATAACTTAATATGTAG